>CAUYQU010074464.1:0-167033 GCA_963574635.1 Cheracebus regulus
GTAATCCCAGCTAATTGGGTGGCTGAGGCATAAGAATTGCTTGAATCTGGGAGGCTTAGGTTTCAGTGAGCTGAGATCATGACATTGCAATCTAGCTTGGACAACAACAGCGAAACTCCATCTCAAAAAAAAAAAAAAAAAAGAGGCAAACAAGAACGAATGTCCCCAGAAACTAAGGTATTAGAGTTCTGCTGAGATAAAATGGCCTTAGAAATCATCTAGCCCAATGGTTCTCAAGGAAAAAAGGTTGACCTTTATCTGCACACTGGAGCCAGCCTCTCTGAAGATGCCCTTAGTTCCTACATTTTTGTGTCTATCAGAATGACAGGTTGCTAGACCCCATCTTCAGTTTCTAATTTAGTAGGTCTAGGACTGAGCTTGAAAAGATGCATTTCTAATATATCAAATGATGCTAATTTTGTTGGTCTGGGAACCACACTTTAACTCTCGCTGATTTAGACTCTCATTGTACTGACTAAGCAAATTGGGCCCTAGGAGATAAGGCAATATTCTCATAATATGTTACAAGTTTGAGAATGAAAATTATATTCTGATTCTCCTCCCAATTCTTCTGAGGAACTGGTTGTAATCTCATAGGTGGAAAAAAAAACAATTATAAACTGAATATGAAGTGTATTTTGAAACATTTATTTGTATATCGGTCCTATTGTTTCAAAATATTTTCAGCCTTCTGGTTCATGAATAAAAGTCCTTATTTTAATGCAAAATATTAATTTATTCTTGCTGAGAAGCCATCACGGGAAGTTGTAGAAGTGACAAATAAATTAATTGAGCACGATAGGATTCTAATGAAGTAAATAATTCTTGAAAGTGCTCTATGAAATAGACGGTTGTGTGTTTTTGGTATTCAATCCAAAATAATTCAGTTTGCTGTTTTTATGCATTTCTGATTTTTATGCATTTTTAATTTCTCTTTATTTCTTTGTAGAGAGAATAACCAGATCATTGCAAATAATTCTGGAAGTTGTACCAGAAGAAGATAAATTATGAACTGATGAACTTGAGATCTTGGCAATCTGCCCAAGAGAAGACACACAATAGGGATTTTTACTTCGTCTTTTGAAAATCCAGGGAATTCTAACTTTGGTGATAAACTAAAGGAGTCAGTTATTTCTATTCATATATTTCAGCATATTCAAACTAATTTCTAAGAAATTTAGTTATAACTCTTTGTAGTTACAGAAAACGAATATGCAGTTGTTCTATGAGTCGCACAATTCTTGAGTCTCTGATACTCACCTACTGGGGTTAGAGAAAAGACTAATAGAATAGCCAGTTACTATGTGGGCATTCTCTACAATATATCTTAGCATGGCAAAGAAAGTTCTCATTGAAGACTGAGACTTTTTCTGTGTATATGGGCTTTGTAAACATGGTTTTATACACCATAGATGACTACACTGTGAAAAGTGTTTTCAATTCTGAAAAAAAAAAAAGGATACATCATGATTATGGCCAAGAGGAAAGAAAGAAATTTATTTTACATTGACATTGCATTGCTTCCTTTTAGATACCAATTTAGATAACACTCCTGTGTTAATGGATTATACCCAGAGCATTTTGAACAAAGGGCAGAGGGGATATGTTGAATACACTGAAGAGGAGTTTCTAGGGGCTACTGCTTATAAGACACATCCAGGAATTATGTTTGAGTAAAAATCCTTGAGAATTTATTATATCAGAATTTTTTTCTTCATTATCAGGAAGTTTCATAGTCGTCTGTCTTTTTTTTCCCCCCTATCAGTTTGATCAGGAAAGTATATAACACTTCTTAGAGGAAGAGTCAGTTTGGTATTAAATCCTCTTAAGAACAACCACCTGTTTCACTAATAATTTACCCCTGATGAATATATCTAAACATATGCACTTTTAAATCTTCAAATTACATTGTCAACATGAGAGAAATCACCAATGAAGAAAATGTTCAAAACAATAGTCCCATATCTGTAATCACATCTACTTGCAATGTTAGTAATTCTGAACAATTTTTTAAATTTATGACTCTTTTTACATAATGATGAATTTTGATAGTTTATGCATTTTCATTTTACATTTTATATTCTGTTAAAATATCTCTTCAGATGAAACTGTCCAGATTAATTAGAAAAAGGCATATATTGACATAAAAATTGAGAAAGAAATGTTACTGCTAACTAGGACTTACCACTGATGTTTCTAGAAAATTTCCACCTCTATATTTAGGCTTTGTCAGTAATTTCCACACCTTAATTATTATTAAACTTGCAAAAGGGATAATTAATAAGAAGAAACTTGAAAGAATGAGAAACTGTGGATGAGCGTTTGTGTTCAGAAGACGTTTTTATGCCAGTATTAGAAAACACTGTGGGCCGGGCATTGTATATCACACCTGTAATCCCAGTACTTTGGGAGGTTGAGGGGAGCGGATCATGAGATCAGGAGTTTGAGACCAACCAGCCTGGCCAGGATAGTGAAACCCCATCTCTACTGAAAATACAAAATTAGCTGGGCATGATGGCAGGCGTCTGTAATCCCAGCTGCTCAGAAGGCTGAGGCAGGAGAATCGCTTGAACCCAGGAAGGGGAGGTTGTGGTGAGCCGAGATTGCACCACTGCACTCCAGCCTCAGCGACAGAGGAAACTCTGTCTTAAAAAAAAAAAAGGAAAGAAAATATTGTGAAACTTATAAATGAGAGCAATACAATGATGAAATTTAAACTGTAATTTATAAATATCTAAGATAAAATGGTTAGTCATGGCCAGAGTATATTTCATCCTTTAATTTTTGTCCATTTGAAAATAAGGAGTTTTGAAAGAATTATACCAATTAAAATTATTAAAGGCAAACATAGAGTTCATAGACAATTGTCCAAAGTGGAAATGATGACTTACAATTTGGAGCATTTCCAATTCAGTAATTTCAATTTTTGATCTTGAAAACATTTAATATATATCTAAGACTGACATTTCTTTAGCCAACCTAATGTTTGGGTCTCTAAGTGAATTTATAACAACTCCTTCCTTTCTTAGCACAGGGTTTTCAAAATTTAATTTATAATTCCTATTTCCAGTAAACATTGTTCATTTGTCTACATCTCTCCCTATCATATGTTGCTTGAGGTAAGAATTTCTTTTTTATTTCTATTTTTTTCCCATAGTCGAGGTTCATAGAATTTAAGCAAGAAACATTTCCTGAGCTTTTTCTTGCCGAATGAAAAAAGACTGGTAAAGTCTCATGGAAAGTTTGTGTAGTTCTTTGCTATTCCTGGGGTAAATGTGCTTATATTCACAGTGGCAGATTGGTCTCAGCATTTAATTAATTAATTAATTTTTGATTTGAATTTCTCTTTAAAAGTACCAATTTAAAAGGTAACTAGAATTATTCTTTCTCTTACTTTCAAAAGTAATTTTTGCATTATTAAATTTCTCTGCCTTTTTAATGCCATTTTAAGCAGGAGAAAAGTCAATCAGTAATTAAGAAACAAAGCGATGGAAATTAAGTTGTATTTTGGCCTATTTTTAGGACACGTCATGCCAAGACACAGAGTTAATTTAATCAGGAAATCAATATCCATAATTTTCATTCAAAATGGTAGTATGTAACGTAGATTCTCGTTCAAAAACTCTCTTGCATGCTTATTTATATATACATGTTTTTATATAAATAAAATTTTTCTCATATTTTTATATTATATGTACATCCACAGACACACATACTACTACTACATGTGCTGTACCTGTACTTTATACCATGTATATTCAAATGTTTGTATACATAAGTTTATTAATACATGAAAAGCAAAATTAATGAATACTGTTTAAAATAATCTATTTTGTCATTTTTGTGGAGATGGAGTCTCAAATATTTAATTGTGATTTTAAAAGATCAACTAAAGACTTCTAAAGCTGAAACACAGTTTGATTTAAAAAAGAATGATTCTTCTTACACAATCACAAATATTTGCAGTACATATTTTCCTCATGGTACTGTTTTGACCTCATTTAAAAGGTATTAGATTATATTCCTTTGAACAAATGAAAACCGAGCCATTATAAATGGTTAGCTGAAAATAAACCCTATTCTTGTCCTTCTTTAGAAGAGTAAAGATTTGTCCTAGGGAAGATGACTGACTTCAGTTCCAAGCATACATATGCATTTAGACTGTAGCTCCTCAGCCCTGTGGACACAAAATTAGGACAGCTTATTAGGTTACACTTGCAATGCATGGTGGTTTCTCTAACACTAAAATATTCAGGTTGAAACAGATTTTCTGTTTGTTTTATGTGTCTGGTAAAATTATTTCTCCCTACTATTGGATGTATCAGTAGAGGGTTAACGAGTATAATTACGCAACAGAATTCCTCATGAACTGTAATCAGTCTACAGGAAACTCATTATTTTATCTTGATTTGCAGATGAATATACTGCTAAGAAAGGGAGTAACTCTGACCTTTGTTAAAGTTGATCTTTTATAATTGAAGTATAGGGTATGAAAGATAAAAAACTGAAGTCCAGAGATTCAGGAAATGAAAGATAGTATGTGACTGAAGGTAATAATATTTTAATGTTATGTAATATAGTCAGAGAAATATTAAAAATTAGTTGTCTGTTGTGCATAGGTGGATATCCCAAGAAGCTAATGAAATCTAAGCTTCAGTGCCCCTCACTTAGACATGCTCTATTCAAGTTCCTGAACCTAACTTTGCATCAGGAATTCTATATCAATTTTGTTGAAGAAGACCAGCAAGGTTGTGTATACTTCTAGCCCCACAAAATCTGCCTTGTCCCTGTGAGTAAGGTAAAATAATTTCTGTTACTGTTTCTATTAGAAATAAATATGGAGTATATATTTTTTTAATTTATGAGTTAATTAAAATATCCATACATAACAAGTGGCTTTCTCATCATATATATGATGTGATATATAGGGAGATACTTTCACCTTCATCACATTTTATATGTTGTTTCTGAATTATAGAAAAATAATAAATGGGATTTTAATTATAGCTCTTTTTCTTAGGAAAGAAATATAGAGAGATATGGGATTTGAATGCCCATGAGTCAAGACATTTTATTTTACTTGAATATATTCTTGCTTCATTTTACCCTCCATAATATGTAGTACATTGGTGCTGGTCAAGTTTACAGAGTTACATTTTGCTTTCCTAACCACTCAAAGTGAGGAATTAAAACATGACATTGTGTAACTGGGAAGAAGCCCATCGTGGATATAAACTAGAGTAGATAATGGGTCACCTTGTTAGCGTCTGTTTACATTACATGTATATGGGCAAAATAATTATTACCTATACATGTATTTAAGCTTAATTTTCCCATAAACAGTATTTTAAATCTATGTTAAAATATATAATATCTAAAAGTGTGATCTCTAGGTACCCCTTAGGTGATTAGTACTGTACTTTAAAAAGATTTAAAAATAATATCTAAAAGCATGATGTCTAGGTAGTCCTTAGTTTATTGGTACTGTTCTTACAAATGATTTTTTAATAGTCAATTTTGGGAGATAATTATTTCTTCCCTTGTATTTTCAAATTAGTTGGTGTCTAAAAGTAAATATTTTGTCTAATTTTAGATCAGATATAGATTCATAAAAGCATAAATCATGGTCTCGCAGGAAATTCACCAATTTTCCATATGTTGTGAGATAACTGTCCTTCCTTAACTCCATAACAATGAATTTATATGATTACCCAGATTTTCTTAGTGTGAATCTACCAGTTAGTTTTATTTTCTTGGTAGTTATTTTTCTCCCTCCTCTCTGTTACTATTGACCTTAAAATGCACAGAGGATGGTTACAGTCTCCTAATAGCTATCTGTTACATGTGTGTGTTTCAGTGTACTTGAATCAAGCGTACATTTATAGTACCAATAACTGCCCTTACAGCTTTACAGCTAACAATTTTCTCACAAAACTGTAGGGTGTCAGGCATCTGAGAGCCATACAGAGGGCCACACTTGTTTCGAAGTGAACATGCTTTTTTTTCCCTCAACGTATACACTACTGATTTTTTTTAAAGTATGACTTTCAAGTGAATTAATATATTGGTTAGGAAACCTGCTTGCTAAGTCCTTATGACCTCCTGTGGAAGCCTCGAAAAGCTGTGCTGAAAGCCAGAGGGGGGAAAAAGAGTAATGCATAGGTATCTCTTTTGCAGTGGTGACTGTATATCGAGTACCTTGTGTGACAGGGTATTTTGTACAGCATCTTGTGGGAAAACTTATTAGGCCTTTTCAGGTTAAACCTGTATCATTTGTTGGGTTGTGAGTGGTTTGACTTAAATGTGGATTATAAAATTAGACTTCAAATATTCCTACTAATTATTAGTTGCATACTTGGAAGCACAGTTATATCACACTGGGAGGCAATGCAATGTGATTCCCTGGTCCTAGGTTTGAACTGTCTTATTTCAAAGGATTTTTGAATTAATGTTTCCCTAGAATTTCTCCTTCATTCCAAAGCAGAAACGTACTTTGAAGAATGAAACAGATTGTTCCCATGAATGTATGCTTATACTCAACTAGGAATGATCTATGTTAAATCACTGTGTATATGAATTATTTCAAGTGCTATCCCATAGACCTTTCTTATTGCTCTGAAAGAAAAAAAGCAATGTAAATGGTGGATTATTGCATAAACCACCAGAATTCTCCAACAATTTTAAGTAGTCTGATCCTCTTCTTGGAGAAAATTGTTACTTAATAGTTTTTCCTTATGAATGTTATTACTACTGCTATAAATCAAATTTCTATAAATTTCCTACTTAAGCCTTAAGAACTGGGTTCTTCCTTTGATGTTATTCATGTTCAGAGAGGAAATGACATTTTACTCTCTTAGGACAGTTCCTAGAATCTATAGTAGTATTAGGATATATTTTGCTTTAAAATAGATTTTGGTTATTTTGAATACAGAGATCGGCCCCAAATTTTTATCTTTGCACAATAATAATGAGTTTTCAGTAGTACTTCTCAACATTTGGGAACTTCGCAAACATAAGCATCATATGTGTTAAGAGTGTATCACTTAATGCTATGAAATATATTGTTTTCTCCCTATGTGAAACAGGTGAACAAATGTTGCTGTTTTCTTACTGATCTTAAATGTTGGTTACCTGTGATTTTATAGTATGCACATGTCAGAAAAAGGCAAGGCAAATGGCCTTTTGTACTGAATACTTGGCAAACTTATTGGGTCTTAATTTTCTGACAGGATTTGACTCAATATTTATACAGCTTGCGTAGAATGGATTATATGGTAGTGATGCACTGGTAGAAATGGTTTTTAGTTATTGACTCAGAATTCATCTCAGGATGAATCTTTTATGTCTTTTTATTGCAAGTATGTCTGCATTTACTTTACTGAAATGGCTTTAGAAAGCTTTGTCTAAAAATTTGGCCTAGGAATGGTAACTTCATTTTCAGTTGCCAAGGGGTAGAATAATAATATGTGTGTTGTTATGTTTATATTAACATGTTATTAGGTACTATCCATGAATGTATTTAAATACCTTTCATATCCTGTGACAAGCATTTATAATTTGCAGCAGCGGAATCCATTTAGCCCAGTGGGAAATTCTTGGAACTCAGGTTACCCTTGAGGGTTATGCTGGCAGCCATCTGTTTGATCTGTGCTTAAATTGTAATTTATAGACCAGCTAAATCCCTAACTTGGATCTGGAATGCATTAGTTACGACCTTATACCATTTCCAGAATTGCAGGGGCATCATGGGTTTGGTCTGGTGATTGAAAACACAAGAACAGAGAGATCCAGTTGAGAAAGAGTGATCCTCAGTATCCTAACTGGTCCTCAACTCAAGCAGGGTTTCTTCCCTCTGGCATTGTGATTATGAAACTTAGTAAAGGGGATTGTGTGTATTTTATACAAATTTAATACAATGTCTTATATTGACTGATAAATTCTTAAAGAGAAAAACTATATTTCATTTCTGCATCTACATTTAAGAGAACCAAGATATTTATCTATGAAGTTATAAATGGTGCAGAGAGACTTTCATCTGTGGATTGTGTTGTGTTTCTTACGGTTCCTTGGCACTCATGCCTGCACAAGCATGTGATATGTGAAATAAAATGGATTCTTCTATAGCTAAATGATTTCCCTCTGGGGAGAGTTCTGGTGCAGCAATCACAATGCCAGATGGTGTTTACGGACTATTTGTGTAAGTGGTAAGATGCTATGAAATAAGTGTGTTTTCATCTTATGGAAACTCTGGATGCATGTGCTTTTGTATGGAATAAATTTTGGTGCAATATGATGTCCTTCAACTTTGCATTGAACTGAATTTTGGTTGTGTTTCTATGTATTGTATCTGTCATGCTTCTAGTTGCTTCAACCTTTTTATAACCATTTTTGTCATATTTTTACTTGAAAATGTTTTAAGTGGAAATTTAAATAAAGATTTGATAGTTTACATAACATATGTCATGTTTGCTTTCTTTTAAAGCAGTGTGTATTCATTTAAATTGAAGGCCTTGGTTTTAATGATTGAATTTATTTATCATTGGTTCCATGAATTTGTTGGAGCATATGACTTCACACCAGTTTCCTGAACTAAAAACTGAAAGGGGTTGCAGATTCAGTCTCCTATAAACACTCTTCTTTCTCGGGGTCTATATCCGTCTGTCCCCTGGTCTGAAATATCTAGCTCCTGTTCTATTTCTGCCTGTACAAGTTCAGAATCTTTTCATTTCATGCCTTTAACAAGAATTTTGCCTTTTTTCTCTTTACTCTTTCACATGTTTCCCCAGAATGTTCTTCCTGAAACTCAAATGAGGTCAAAATTTTCAATGGTTTCACATTTATTTATTTATTTTTTGTGGATGGAGAAAATTCAAACTCCTCCATATAACACACAGGGGTTTCCATCACCTGCCACCTTTTTTTCTCCAGCTTTCCACATTCTCAGCAGCCGTATTAAATGTGTTATCAGTAGTTCAACAGCAACAAAACATGATACCATTATTTTTTTTACACACTGAAAACTCTTATAGGAATTGTACTTTCCTCCCCAGCTCCCAGCTCCTTATTCCACATATAACTTCTACCCAACATTTAAGATTAAGTTCAAAAGTAAACTCTTCCAGAAGCCCTCCCAAAGTTGCTTTACTATCTGATGCCTGAACTCATCATCTGGAGCACATCTTTTTTGTGGCTCTCATTGTATACTGCTGTAATTGATTTACTGGATTCACTTCTCTGCCTGAACTTGTTGATTTTTTTCTTTTGCCAATGGAAACATAGTGGGAGCTCAATTAATGTTTATTAAATGTATAAATTCATTAAGTGCATGTGTGAATGAATGACATTCATTAGGTGGCAGGGTAAGCTTTTTTTTTATGATAAGCACAGCAGCAGGTTTTGTTACTTCTAAATTTAGGCAATCCATTAGATTTTATGGGAATAGAATTTCTATAAAACCTACCTGCAGAACAAAAGCAAGCTGATCCGGAAGTTTAAGTTTGAGTCAGTCTCTGTTTCTCTACCACCATTGGTAGGTAGGTCCTGATGAAGGAAATACTCAGTCAAATTACCTATTATGAATTATTTAGGTCCCTAAATTGTTGATTCAGTATCTTTTTTATATATCTTGAAAAAATTAATTGTCTGAAATGTAGAGCAGAAAGAAACTTAAACTTTTTGATGAACAAATTTTACTTGGAAATAGATATGGGAGATTAAATAACAGTTTTCCCTAGTAAAATGTTTTGGGAGAACAATGAGAAAAGAAACCAATAACTTTGGCACCTATTAAATGTATACAGTTTTGAAAATAAATACAATCCATGACATAGGTAGATATATTTATTTAAAAATTAATAAATATGACATGTATTGAATGAAAATATATAATGTCTAGTAATTTGTTTTTAAACTGTCATTAGGCTTTTAAACATGCTGGTTCAGGTTCAGATAGACTTTTGTACCGAGAATACATCTAAACATTTTTTCTTAAATTTTTAGGCAATGTCTAATTTGTAAGGATTTCAGATGATTATGCATGCTGGGACAAGCAGGCTTTGGGTGGGTGGGTAAGTGTATTGTTGCTTTTGTCTCTACATTCCCTAACAGTTACATCTGCAGACTCCCTAGAGATCTGACTTTGAAAGTCAGGCCTTTTTTTTTTTTTTTTTTAATAGGGTCTTAAGCTTAAGAACACCTGGTCACCAGTGGGTAGTGGCTAAAACTCTGATCTAAAACATATTTGATGTTTGAAAGAATTCAGAAATGAAAATATAATTAGAATTCAATTTCTTACAAATTTTAGCTTCTAACATTTATTAATCTCTGAAAGGCATAAAACAAGATTTTGGAGGTGTTAATGCAGGCTAAACACTAAAAACATTGAAATACTCTCCAGCTATGATAAAATAAGTTACTAAGTATAATTAAAGATAACTCTAAGACATGTTTGGGCAAGTTATTTCCCTCTAGTTTTCCTTTGTATTGAAAATAAGATAAACTAATTTTACTTTTGTTATGGTAATTAACATTGTAACTGTATAACATATCATTATGATCATATATTTTTGTTTTCTAAAATCTAAGCACACCATAAAATTTTATTTCATGTTCTGAATGCTGCCTTCAGCTTAAAGTTCACTTTTAATTCTCACATTGCCATGTTCCTTTCACAATTTGTTACTCAATAATCTACAGTCAAAATTTAGTTCTTCATTTATTAATTCAGCAAAAAGTCACTCAGCAATTCCCCTATGCCAATCAATATTGTAAGTGCTAGGGATGCAGTGATTAATAGTTTAGGTGAACTATAGTTTAGGTGCCTCATGAACCTACCATCTAGTTGGGGAGAGAGATACTTTTTCTTAATCCTTCAAATGGACAGTCACAAATTAGGATTAGTCTCAGGTGCTGTAAGACAGTAGAGGCAGGTGGATGTGATCTGGTCTGGGAAGTTGGCAAAGACTTTCCTGAGGATGTAGGATGAGTTGCTATTGAAGGATCAGTGCTCATTAACCAGATAAGAGGAGGCAGAGTGAGGAGTGTTACAGGCAAAGTGAATGATGTGACAACAACCCTAAGCCAGAATAAGCAAGGTTTATTTAAGGAAATAGATGAAACACCAGCGCAACTAGAGCACAGGGGCAAGGTGCAGAATTCACTCTAGGAGGAGCACGTATAGAGCACTTATTAGGCAATATTCTAGATTTCAGTCTTCACCAATATAATGGAGATAGCATAGGCAAGTGAAATTCACAGGTGATATAGACAGTGAACGTTATCAAAAATTCAAATCGTTCCTTCTCCTCAACATCTACATAGAATTCTTTTAAATAGTAAAAAAAAAAAAAAGATTTGAGTTGTATTTCATTTTTAAAAATTCTTATTACCATTGTAAACTGCAAAGGGCTTAAGACATATTTGGAAAGAGAAAATAAATGGAGGAATTATATAATTAAGAAATATGGGAAATCTTATTTCTAGGAATTTCGTCTCTCCTTAGCATATTTCACTCCTCTATTCCAAGTTAGATTATATCTGATCTACAAAATTGGCCACTCACTGATTATTAGCTCTAATAGTTGTGATTTTTTTAGAAAAGAAATACTCCTCTGGTGTTTTGATTTTTTAATCTAATTTTGACTTCTATTTATTAATTATATATACATATACATATATATATATTTTTTTGAGACAGAGTCTCACTCTATTGCCCAGGCTAGAGTGCAGTGCAGCAATCTTCGATCATTGCCACCTCCACCTCTGGGGTTCAAGGAATTCTCATGCCTCAGCTTCCCAAGTAGCTGGGATTACAGGTGTGTGCCACAATGCCTGGCTGATTTTTGTATTTTTAGTAGAGATGGGGTTTCACCAGATTGGTCAGGCTGGTCTCAAACTCCTGATCTCAAGTGATCTGCCTGTCTCAGCCTCCCAAAGTGCTGGGATTGCAGGCATAAGCCACCATGGCCAGCCTAAAATCTGCTTTTTTTCCCACATGGAAACACTAAAGAAAACCTACTTAACATGATGTGTTATTAACAAAGTTATTGTCTCTCAAGTAAAGGCATTTATTTATTTTAATAGTTTACTACAAAAATCTTCAATATAGTAAAATTATTTAAAGCTTTTTCTGATTCTTTAGAGACCTAGAGAATGATTTTTTTCTTTTTTTCTATTCTTCATAATTCACAATAAAAAGAAAAGTGGTTCTTGTAGCAAGAGAACAATAATTTTGCTTAAGGAATTAAAAAATAAAGAAAGAAAATATTATTTTAAATTATTTAAAGAAAGTTTCTATAGAAAACAGGGAATTCTATGATATAGTTTTCTCATACTCAAATTTCCCTTACCTGAAATGTTATTGCCAGATGTTTTTCTATGCATTTTTATCATATATTGATTTCCTTAAAAGAATAATTTGATATCATCCAGGTGTACCTAATGATAAGAAAAAGCTAATGTAGAAAGTCTACAATTATTAGTAAAACACTTTTTCAAATTAAAGCTCTCAGATTTCAGTGAAAGAATATTGAATCAAAGGACTGAAAGGACAGAAGAAATTGAACAATGGTTCAATTTGGTAATAGATGTTATTTATCATTTTTATTAAACTTTGTATTAGCTATGTGCTTCGTATTGACTAGGATACTTCTCACCTGTGTCTATGAATAAGACAGATGGCAAGTCTTACTTCCATTTTTGAATTAAGAAAATGAATTCCAAGTAACTAAAATGGCTTGCCTAGAGCAACAGAGAAAATCAGATATCAGAGTAGAAATTTTGATTATCAAATGTCTCAAATTTCAAACTGTTGAATCAAGCCATCTCTTAGGTGAAGG
Source organism: Cheracebus regulus (assembly GCA_963574635.1). Classification (NCBI taxonomy): domain Eukaryota; kingdom Metazoa; phylum Chordata; class Mammalia; order Primates; family Pitheciidae; genus Cheracebus; species Cheracebus regulus. The sequence goes on from CAUYQU010074464.1 coordinate 12,837, forward strand.
TAATTACTTAGTTTTATTTATAAGGCAATCAATTATTAAATAATACTTTTTATATGCAATATGATTAACAATCAATTTTATGATGTAGGAAATATACCATGATTCTTCAGCCCCAGGAACTTACAGTAATTCAGCTTGGATAAAGATGAGTCTATAAAACCACAGGAATACATAGTTTAATACAGTGTATGATTAACTGTGAAACTGTGTGTTATAATTGTAAATAAGTTAATGGATAAGAGATGCTGGGCTTTGCTTGAGTCCTTAAATATTTGCAGGTGATTGACGGGTGGAAGTTGATTTTGGATGATGATATAAGTGTGGTTTACAATTTGAGTAAAGACATAGGTAAAGTGGACCATGCTTTTGGTTTATAAAAGAGTTAAATCCAAGCAGAATAGAGGATAATAAATATGAAGAGGTTGGTTGTATTATATTCACTTATGGCAGAGCCTTTAAAACAGGAAAAAGAATTTGATCTGAAGATGGAAGTCACTGAAGGTATTTTTGGTGGGAATAATGTGGTAAGAGTGGCAACTGAGCAAGATTATATTGTCAGCTCTGCTGGAGAGATTATAAGGAAATATCTAGAATCAGCAAAACATAGCTGATGCGCTTTTGCAATGAACAGGCTTGAAGATGTCTAGATTGAGATTAGTGATGGAAGCTGAGAAATAAAACATTTCTGAAGAAAAACCAACAGGACTCTGTGCCTAACTTACCAGGATAAGAGGAGGATGAGTCATGGTGACGCTGAGGTTTCAGCTGAATGGGTTGATGATTAGGGAAGAATGCGACTGAAACAGGCATGCTTGGTGATACACTTCTGATTTCCCTTTATTTATTTATGGAATGATTGGAGATTGGCACACATTTCCATTTGTGAAGTGCTGAATTTGAGGTGGTGAAAATTCCATCTGGGGCCAGGCACAGTGGCTCATGGCTGTAATCCCAGCACTTTGGGAGGCCGAGGCGGGTGGATCACTTGAGGTCAGGAATTCAAGACCAGCCTGACCAACATGTTGAAACCCCATCCCTACTAAAAATACGAAAAATCAGCCTAGCATGGTGGTGAGCGCCTGTAATCCCAGCTACTCAAGAGACTGAGACAGGAGAATCGCTTGAACCCAGGAGGCGAAGTTTGCAACGAGCCAAGATAGTGCCATTGCCCTCCAGCCTGGGCAACAGAGCCAGATTCAATCAAAAAAAAAAAAAAAAAAAAAAAAAAATCCATCCGGATATATCCCCTGATTATTAGATTACAGGGCAAAAGCTCAGGCGAGAGAACAGGATTCTAGATACACATTGTTAATGTTCTTGAGGAGACTTACCAATAACACTGTTTTCCTCTTGGTCTATAAATCAGTTGAGACATACATCTAAATTATAAGGTGGATAGAAGAACAAAGTATCACTGTCATGTAGATACAGCTAACATAGGAGAATATGACTTATAGCTATAGACAAGTGAACTTTCTAACATTGAACTCTAGGGCTAGAAAAAATTTGCCCATCCAATCGTAGGCGGCCTTGTACCATTCAACCTTTTTCCCATGGATCCCTGACCCTGTAAAACTTACAGTGTGAATTAATGCCCAGCAGAATTGATGCCTCTGTGGTCAGGCTGCTTCCCAAGAAGAAAACATATACAATCAGGGATTTTTTCTTTCTGCCAAACTCATCTATAAGATTAAGACACTACTGTTCTAGAAAGAGGCCAAGAGTATTTCCTAAATGTACTACTTAATGAAAACAAGCAACAGACAATGCGAAAGAACCATCTCCTCTCCCCCACCATACCACACTTAGGCATACTCTGCAGAGAGATGATACTTCGGGTTCAGAAACTATGCCTATTGCACTTTGTAGCCACAACCTAACTCAAGTAGGGTGTCTGGAAAATATTAGTCTCAACATACATTTTTTGATGAAATGAAATTGCCAGTTGAAGATGATGTGAATTGATGGCTTTCCATCAGTGAGAGTGTAAAAATGGAAGTGCACAGCCCCATGGAATAAGCTTGCATGAGCTGGGTAGGAAATGAGGAAGGAGAACTAAAAGGGAAAAGAGCAGTGGGCATCTACTAAGAATCTTTGGATCTAAGATGAATGTCTATTTTAGATGATGAAACAGTTTATTGTAGTTTCAGAATAACTTCATTGATGTTATCTTTTATTTCTCAAATTTGTTCAAGTTGGATGGTTGGCAGACATCCTGAGCTTTGTGTTTCAGATACTTGGTGAGTGAAAAGATGTCAAACAATGATTGCTGTATTATCTTCGGATCCCAGAAGCAGTCAAGGACACAATTTTCAGCCTTACCAAGCTTGTGATGATCTATTAGATTGTATTGTTTGATACTCTTTTAGATGCAAGTAACAGAAACCAAAAAGTAATTGAAGCAAAAAAGGAGTATATATAAAAATATAGCAATGTCTTGAAGAACTCTTTGTCAGGAATGCCATCTGGCCTCAGAGGGGCTGAAAATCTGGAAATGGAAAACAATTTGAAACCAGGCATTATTCTCTCTCCATTTCTTATCTCTATGTCTCTAGGTGACTGTATTATATCTCTCTTCTTCCATGCACTGGCTTTCTCTCTGCAATGCCTAAGGCTATACATCTTCCCCAATCAACAGAACAACTCAAAGACTCAAATCCTTAGTCACAGTAACAAATACTAAGTTCTCACTCCAAATAGAGTCCAAAAATTGTTCTAAGATCCCTGCACAAGTAGATGGTGACTGATTTTAAAGAAGTGAAATTCCCAGAGATATAATGCTTATAAAAGGTTTCCTCTACATACACACATGCCACACACACACACACCACATACAGAGTTACACAAAGCATGAATAAATCAAGAAAGTGGAAAGAATATAAAAAGTGAAATGCAGCCAATAATATCTAATGACTATCAAATGGATATTATATGACTTTAGCACATTCTAAGCACTAACTATACTAACTCATTCAACCCTCATGCCACTTTATGAGGTCTACACTACAATGAAGCAAGGTGGAGTTAAACAGTTTGTCCAAAGGCACACAGTAAGTGTCTGGCATATTTTAGATGCCTTTACATAAAAGCCTCTTAAAATTATTCCTGTTCTTTGGCCACCAAGTGTTTTATTGTTAATCTATTCACAAATATTTATTTATTTATTTATTTATTGCTTATTAGACAAAAACAGAAGAAATTCTCATCATGGGAGAATCGATGATGAATATTACTTGGTTCTTCAGCTAACCATTGGCCACAGGGCATACTGGCATTTGCCTCACCTAGCTGTAGGGGGATGTTAATGGTGAATTATAATTTGGAAGATTTCCTCACCAAGGGAAAATCCAGCAAAGAGTAAAGCAATTCAAGTCAAATAATAGTCCTCATTTCAACAATCCTGCCATGAGATCATAGCTAGTAAAAATGATTACTAGCTACTACTTACTACTAAGTAACAATTCCCCTTTCCCCTTGGTTTCAGAAGTTCCTGTTTTGTCAGGTGAGGAGTGGCGTGAACAGTGGGCAGAACAATAGAGAGATGTGGATGCATTTCCAATTTCAGTTAGAGATTTTAACACATCCTCAAAAATGGTTTAGATCAAACTGACAAAACATGGAAGTATAGAATGTTTTTAATTTGTATAGACACATTTAACATTAAGCTTACAAATATACATATTTATATATATTTACCTCATATATTAGTATAGGTGCTTAATACCTAATAAACAAATACAGTTTTTGAATATCCATGGGCCATTCACAAAAACTGAATGGCTTCTGGGACTCAGTGAAAAGTAATAAGTTCCAAGAATTCAATATCTGAGAAACTGTGGCAATAATATACAAAATTATAAATCAACAACAAAAGGAAAGCTTAAAATCCTGCATATCTGTCATCTTAAAAAAAATACTGTTGGCTGGCATGGTGGCTCATGCCTGTAATCCCAGCACTTTGAAAGGCGGAAGCTGGTAGATCACCTGAGGTCAGGAGTTCGAGACCAGCCTGGCCAACAGGGCCAAACCCCATCTCTACTAAGAATACAACAATTACTGGGAGGCTGAGGCGAGTGGATCACAAGGTCAGTAGTTCAAGACCAGCCTGGCCAAGATGGTGAAACCTTGTCTCTACTAAAAATACAAAAAAATTTGCCCAGCTAGGTAGTGCATGCCTGTAGTCCCAGCTACTAGGGTGGCTAAGGCAGGAGAATTGCTTGAACCCAGGTGGAGGTTGCAGTGACCCGAGATTGCACCACTGCACTCCAGCCTGGGTGACAGAGCATGACACTGGCTCAAAAAAAAAAAAAAGAATTTTTAAATCTTTGGGGTAGAAAAAAGGAGTTACAAAATACTTACAAGTAGATGATAATGAAAAAACAGCAAGCCAGCATTTTTAGGTTCTAGCTAAAGCAGTTCTTAGAGGGCAATTTAGAAGGCAGGTGGAATGGAGCTGTGGCCACGGGGAGGAAAATAACGACGACCAAAACAAAGCAACACAACCAGGTGAAGGTCTGCACAGGTCGAGCAAGAGGAAGGATCATGAACTGAGGAAATGCTTAATAATATCAACAAAAATAAAAATTTTGAACATATTAAATGCAATAATGTATTTCATTAAAATCAGTTTTTAGAAAGAAAATGGAGTTATTAATCAGCAAATTACAATGATACTAAGAGGCTGTGATATCAATGCATGTACCCATGAAAAATCGTGAGTGCATGTTTTATAATAGCACAGCTTCTTCAGTTATTTATGCATCTGAGGTTTAAATGAGAGACAGGAAAAAATGAAGAAAAAGAAGATGGCTAGTTTTCCATGTTAGCCAGTCTGTCTCACCCATAGAGTATTGCAATTCTCTGCTTCACTGTCCAGAGAATTTACTACTATTTTTTAGGATTGAGAAAAAACAAGCACAGAACAGATTCTCTCACTTCTGAGCTTTTCTGGCAGAATCTATAACCTAATAATTTGCAGTGTCCAGGTAGTGTAATTTTCAAATAAGATACTCTCCACAATTTTCTTTTAATGCTTTAGAAAATGAAACTACAACAAGAAGCCTTGAGATGAATCTATTAACTTTTTAGCCGTATAATAAAATGAATGTGGCAATGAAAGATCCTTCCAGAGATTTTCATTGAATCTCAATACGAATATGGATTTTAAATCATTGCTTTATCCTATAAAATTGCTTTCCCTCATTTATCAAACATGATTCTTATCTGCATTATACAAACACAATGACAATTTGTATTTTTAAACTGGAAATTTACCATTGAAACCCTGATTTGCTCTATACAATATTTCCTATTGTAAATGGATTTTCCAGATTATCAATAGCTAAATAAGTTGTGATATTTTTTAACATGCATTAACTTTTTTTTTTTTTTTTTTTTTTTTAGTGATAACATGTTTCTCTCACTGTTTGTTAACATTATTTTAATTTGCGGTGAAAGAATTCCCTTCTTTTCTCTAGAAACTGATCTTTTTTATAAATGTGCCATATCATATACTTTAATTCAATAGTTTAACTCATTCAACAACAAAAAGCAGCTACTATGTCCCAGATTGAGTGTTGTGCATTCAAACAAAGCAGTTTTTCTCAAGTAATTTACAGTCTGATGAAAGAGACCCGTAAACAGATATAAGACAATGCTTTAAGGGCCTAATTGAGGCATGAATGGGGCATTGTGGAGGCATGATAGTAATTCCTAATCCTACCTGGGGAGCACAGAGATGAGATTCCAGAGGGAATTATTTATAAACAAGGCATTAAAAGCTAATCAGGCAAAAGGATATGGGAGGTTTGAATTGTGAAAACTATTCCAGCTGTTGTACAAATTGGTTACACATGCAAGGTCAGAAAGAAAATATTGTACAAAGTGCACAGGGGTCTTAAGCAATGTTAGAGGCAGAGAGGAGAGACATAGGCTGCAGACGTAGGCAAAAGGACTTGGTTAGGAATCTGTATATGATTTCTTTGGGTGACAAGCAAGTAAAAGTTCTAAGAAAATCCTGAGTATTTGAACAGAGTAGATTATAGAGAATCAACACATAAGAAGGGTGACAATAGTTTGTGGCAATTGCTCTAGGCAAGATATTGAAGCCACCATTGCAAAATTATAACTGAGACAATGAAAGAGAGTTGACCTAACCTACTCCATCTTGCTTCTAACATCCAAACTGTCCTTGGTCATTCCTGGGTATATGCTGAACTAACTTTGGGAGGAACTTAGTTTATAGTTTAAAACAAAGACAATAACAGGCCTTTCCCAAAATAAACCTCCTCCTTGCCTACAGACTAGACTGCCTTTTCAGGACTAAGAAGTCAGCCACAAGATTAGGAATTATAGTTTAGAAGTCATGCAACTGGAGGCTACAAGACTCTGACCCTCCCCAAACTGCTCCTAAAAGCAGCGTTTGAGATATTTTGCAGACCCTGCACTTGATGGATGAGGGGGCACCACCCAGACTGATAAACTGGCTCATCTGATATTGTGGATCCCACTCAGGAAGTGACTCAGTGTAAGAAGACAGCTTCAAGTCCCGATGATTTCATCTCCCCCCGAACCAATCAGCACTCTCAACTCACTGACCTTCCTCCACCCACCAAATTATTCTTAAAAACTCTGATCCCCTAATGCTCAGAGAAACTGATTTGAGTAAAAATAATAATACTCCAGTCTCCTGTACAGCCAGCTCTGAGTGAATTACTTTTTCTCTATTGCAATTCCACTGTCTTGATAAATCGGCTCTCAGTAGGCAGGGGGCAAGGTGAACCCATTGGGCGGTTACAACATGATAGGCACCTAACCCAGGCTGTAGACATGGGGCTAAAATCAAAGTATCAGCAGAGCTGTGAGCTGTGTTTCTTCTTGCCACTTTGGGGGAAGGAATCTGATTCTTTGCCTTTTCCAGTTTTCCTGCATTCCTTGGCTTAAGGCCTCTTTTTTGAGTGCCTCTGGCTTCTTTCTCTGTTGTCGCATCTCCTTCTCTGACTGCGATCCTTCCACCTTCCTTTTACAAAGATCCTTGTGATTATATTGGGTTTGGCTCATTTAGATAATCCAGAATAATCTTCTTATCTCAAGAGCTTCAATTTAATTACATGTGCAAAGTCTTTTTTTGTCACCTAAGAAAACAGTTTCACACACTTGAAGGATTTGGATGTGGACATCTTTAGTGGACCATTATTATGTCTATCACAGGAACTGAATTCAAAAAGCATTTGGGAGAATTTATTAATTTATCAAGATGGCCTGGAATGAGTGAGGGAGACAGTAAAATACTCCCAGATGTTCAATTTACTTAATTTTAAGAATAGTGGTGTTCCATGGATCACAAAGGGGAATATTACACATGGGGGCCTACTGGAGGGTTGAGGGTAAGGGGACCCTCCAATACCTAAAAAATACCTAATGCCTGCATGGTTTAAAACCTAGATGATGGGTTGATAGGTGTAGCAAATAACCATGGCCCATGTATACCTGTGTAACAAACCTGCATGTTCAGCACAAGTATCCCAGAACTTAAAGTAAAATAAAATAAATATAAAAAAGTATACAAGCAAGAAAAAATAGCAATGTTATCCACTGAGACACAGTATATTAGAAAGAAACTTATTGAGGTGTGAAGACTATAATGTTTAGTCACATAGACAACTCCATGCGACAACTGCAGTGTTTAAAATTACATATGTGGCTTGCATTTTGTGATTCACATTAGATTTTTACTGGCCAGCGCTAGTCTAAAAAGTCCTATTCCAAATACCCTTGGCCTATGAAGTTCAAAGCCTCTTCATGATCTCTTCAAATTCCCAGATAATCCACTTTCATGGGACTTCCTCCAAATGTCTGCTCTATACACACTGTCTGTGTTTTGCTCTGCATTAGCATAATATAAAATTTAGAAGCTTTATCAGTTATTTTAAGAAAAGGATTTGTATGTGTAGAAACATTATTAACAATGTATGAGTGACAGAATCACATCATAAGCTCTGCCTTCTCTTTCTATACCATTTTCTCCCTTAATTCTTTATGCTTTATTCCTTTTCTTTTTTTCTTCCCAGAAACAAACTATCTCTTTTTCTCCTGCTAAATAGTTCAGTGAGTGTCTTACTTTGTTGAGTATGCTTTTGAGATTTGTCTCTCTTCCTGAAATCGGGCAGTTTTCGCCTTAAGATTAGGTCTAGTGAATAAAGTTTTCCTCATCTTTTCACACTTGCAATACAAAGATGAAAGTCATTGGAGAGATGTTTTGTGTATTCACAATCTAGATGAGGATACAGGGAAGGTAAGTAAAAATGAAAATAGATATGAAAAGCACCACTATATAGCAATGTATAGAGGCTATGGGAATAAAGAGAACAAAAATGCATATGATTATGTGAATTGATGAAAGTAATTAGTAGCTAAATCTTTTTTTTTTCCTTTTTTTTTTTTTTTTTTTGATTCAGAGTCTCACTGTGTAAGGCTGGAGTGCAGTGGCATGATCTTGGCTCGCCGCTACCTCCGCCTCCCAGGTTCAAGCAATTCTCCTGCCTTAGCCTCTCAAATAGCTGAGCTTGCAAGTGTGTACCACCACACCTAGCTAATTTTTTATATTTTTGGTAGATACAGGGTTTCACCATGTTGGCCAGGCTGGTCTCGAACTCCTGACCTCAAGTGATCAACTTGCCTTGGCCTCCCAAAGTGCTGGGATTACAGGCGTGAGTCACCATGCCTGGCCTAGTAGCTACATCTTTTTGGCTACATTCACAGTTTGCCCCAGCCAAGTGACCAGGTGACATTCATCATTTACTCCACATCAAATATTCTACTCAAAATTTAAATGTCATTTTATCACAAAATTGCTTATTTAAATAAAATTCTATGGAGAAGTGGAAACTGATCAAGAAAAGCACTGTTACTCTGATTTTGGTGAGAGATGTGGAGGCACATCTATTCACCCCTCTCTGCTGTTACAAAACATAGTAACCCCCAGTGGGATTTTGGGGAGCACAATGTAAAAACCCTTTTTTTGTTGTTGTTCTGTTTTCCTGGCCCCTGAGACACTATTCTTTTTCAGCTTTTCATTTCTGACAATGAATGTAGAAGGCTTCTCAACTTAGAAATATCTCAGAAATGTTGGCTTTCTGTTGCTCTTCTAACTCTCAACCTTCTTTGTGTGTTTTTAATCCAACATGGTTTCAACTCTTCTCCCTAAAGGCTCCCTTCATCCAAATTTAAACTACTATTGGCATTCCCATAAAGGTTTCAGGTCAAAATAGCAAAACATCTGCTAGATATCTCCTGTTGGCTTGAGTTTCCACAGGCACTTCAACTACTACATGTCAAATTAAAAAAGTAAAAATAGACCGGGTGTGGTGGCTCACACCTGTAATCCCACCACTTTGGGAGGCCGAGGCAGGCAGATCACCTGAGGTCATGAGTCTGAGAGCAGCCTGGCTAACGTGGGTGAAACCCCATCTCTACTAAAAATACAAAAAAAATTTTAGCTGGGCATGGTGATGGCGTGCCTGTAATCCCAGCTACTCAGGAGACTAAGGCTGGAGAATCCTTTGAACCCAGGAAGTGAAGGTTGCAGTGAGCAGAGATCGTGCCATTGCACTCCAGCCTGGGCGATGAGTGAAACTCAGTCTCAAAAAAAAAAAAAAATTAAAGTTAATAGGTAAAATTATTTTTAACAGCATATTTTAACATAATATATGCAAAATATTGTTTTCTTAGTAATCAATATAGAAATTATTAACAACATATTTTACATTTCTTTTGTGGTACTGGTGTGCATTTTTTACTTACAGCACATCTCAATTTGAATTAGCCACATTTCAAGTGCTTAATAGACACACGTGGCCAGTGGCTGCCATACTGGACATCGGTGAAGCAGGTTTGCTGTGTACTGGCATCAGTCTTAGGGAAGGGCTCTAAACACTTTGTTAGTACCTTGCACTGGTATCAATCCGGCTGCATGATTCCAGTGAAACACACAAGTGAAGCAATTGTGTGACTCATAGATGGGCAGCAAGGGACAATAGAAGCCTAGGGTTCATGGTAAGCCAGTCTCCTAAGGCTCAGGAACACTGTCCAGTGGGGATAAAGCCTCATATGCATGTGCCCTGTGTCATACCACAGCTGAGGGACCCTGAAAAGCACTCTACCCTGGGTTTTATACCCAAGGGTAACTAACTGGACTAGCTGAGCTGAAGCATTGCAAGCATCAGGTGAGAACAGAGTCCAAGCTATTCTAGTCAATTCCTTCTTATTCCAAGACGTTATATTCTCAGCACATTCTATAGTTATTCTAAAGTGAGAAAGGGAGGAAAAGCTGGGTTGCCAAGGCCACCAGGGGACTTGTTTTGCAATATCAAAAGTCTAGATGAGCATAGTGTAGGTAACCTGCATTCAATATTAAGATTTTATTTTTAGTGCTTCTCTTTAATTGGTGAACTTAGTACAAACATGGAGCTGCATTTTGGATGACACTTAACCAGGAGTACATTCTCACTATAGCTGCCTAACTATTGAATATATAACTTAGCGTAAATGAACACTCACTTTCTTGAAAAAGATGGTTAAGCATCAGTAGAATCTATTTTCTTTCTTTGCCTGGAAATTGCCCCCAAGAAAAAACAAAAGCAATGCATTTGAGTCTTATACACATTCAAATTACAGATCTATTTCGAAACATACTAATTGTATTTAGTAATGGTAAAGTCTTTATCTATGGAATACTTTGAGCAGATGCACTTGGTCTGTCAATGATTGCTTATGGAAAAGTGTCAATTTTTAGGAATGAAATCTATGGATGTGTGGCCAACACTTTCTAAGGAATTTTATGAAAGCTATTTTGGTATAAAATGGAGATACTGCATTATAAAAGATATGTCTTCTGTGTAAGTAATGTTGTTGCATATGGTATTAGAGATTACCTAAGTTAATCAGGGCCAGAAAGTATTCTGATCTGGTGAGAAGACACCAGTTCAACTAAACTAGGGGATCTGGACTTTGCTTTGCTTTGCCTGTGCCATCGATTATTTTAAACTCAAAATTATTATGAAAACCTGATACTGGGGAAAATATCCAATTTATGTGAGTTTGGTTTGATAATTCAGTCCTTTGTGGTTTTTGTTAAGAGATTGAAATATGTAATATCAAGAAAATGAGGTCTATGAAGATATGCTTGGTGACATAGTTGCAAATAAGCTCTGATTATTAAGCAAGTACTTGAAGGTCTAGTAGAAATTACTTTGTATGAAGTGCTGCTGTCCTGACTGGTAGCCACTAGTCACATAAATTTAATTGATTTAAATTTAAGTCAATTAAAATTTTTGAAAGTTAAAAAGTCAGTCCTCAGTTACACTAGCCACATTTCAAACGCTGAATAGCCATAAATGGTTAGTGGCTAGTCTATGGACAATATGAATACAGAATGCTTCCGTTATTACAGAAAATTCTGTTGAACAATCCTTTTCTAGAGCCTGGAGATATTATTGGGTACCATGAACTAGAAAGAGGACTTAGTTTTGAGTTAGAACATTCCAATGAAATGTTACAGAAATGTCTAAAAGTAGGAAAAACTTTGGTATAAAAGTAGGAAAAAAATTGTTTGGGTTTTGAGACATGAGAAAGATGGGAGAAGAGGAGAGAGATATAAGCAGAGACCTAAAGAAATGGGAGAAGGCTATGCTGGGTCTGGAAGTAGATGGCACCAAGTAAGGCTGTACATGAAGGTTTTGGCTTTTCTACTATTTTAGAATTTATGATTCAAGCCATATACCTAGGTCCCTGAAACAGAGAGGGAAGGAAGATACACTTAATATTTGAATTATAGTAGTGCATGACATAGTGTCTGACATGAAATAGATTCTCAATAAAATGGTTAAATGAATGGATTAATTCAATACCAACTGACTTTCTTGAAGTAACTTTTGTTCATAGACAACTATCAGTATGTGGAAGATTAACACAAGACAAGCTTGAACTTGTTTTGATTTTGCAATGACAATGTAAATTTAGGTCAATTGCAGTTCAGATATAAGTATCTTTAGAAGCTAAAAGGTAGACTAGCTTGTACTGGAGGCCTCTTAACCTTTGTAGGTTCATTGTTTTTAATTTTAGATTTATTGCTATGTTCAGTACTTTGCAGTGACTAGTCACTAATCTATAGCACATCTTCATCAACTGCAGAGTAAACCTTATAATTCTAAAGAGATTTTGCAGGCACCATCAAGTTGAAAAAATGCGAAAATTAGATGACACGAACACATTGACCCTTTTAATTCACTCTAGGGCAATTCCAGAAGCCCATCTCAGTTTTGATCCTGCCAAACGAGTCCCGGGGTCTGACTTAAGTGCTGAAATTTTCTTGTCTGGTTTAGATTCAGTGTCGCTGAACTGTATAAAAAAGACTTCATTATGAAGTTAGCTTTCATTCTATTTATGCCTTTGTCATTTCCTTCAGTGTTTAAGTGAAAATAACACGTATGAAATCATTGCTGACAGGCCTAGAATTTGTCTTCTATTATTTATTGTGCTACTCCTCTCTCCACCCACCATTACACTCTAACAAGTCAACTATCAGTGAAGGAGATGTTTAAGACCCTATAATTCACAGCATGGTATCTGTTTTGACTATATTTAATAGCCAGCACTTACTCCAAATGAGTTAAAGTATATTATTGTGTAAGCATTTATTTTCACTACTTTACTGTCTTGATAAACATTTCCTTCTTCTCCACTGCTTTTCTTTTCTTTTGTAAGTTTATGTCACAGGATATAGCTAGCTAATGAGTAGGATTAGATATTGTACCAATGAGGCTAAGTGCAGCAAATTACCACCACACTAACAAATGGAGAAACATGTTAAACACTCTGGCCTCACATTTTTTCTATGTCCATGTCTGCGTGAGACTTCCCTCTTGACTCAGCACCTAACTTGATTTTCTCTGTCCGAGGGATTAGCATTACCATTTTAATTATGGCTCAAGTCAGGAGACATGGTTATCATTTTCAACTCCCCCCACTATATCCTGTACATACACTATACTTGATAAATTTAGATTCTAATTGTATTGCATACAAGATAATTTGAATGAAGCTGAGTTCTCCCTCTTCATCTCCTTTCAGAATTATCTAGATTGTGTATCACTTATGGATGATTCATTAGAAAGACGAGTTTTGCTTTTATTCCCAGTAATGTTCTATCTCATAACTAAATCAGTAACAATTTTGATTTTGCAAAATCCTGTTGTATTTAATAGCTTTCACTCTTCAATAAGGAAGAAAATAGGAATCCGGATATATTAAATTATTGAATTTTGCCACTTTCCTTAAATTGTCTTCTAAACTCTGATGAGAGCCTAGCCATCTATATCAAATGTATAATAAAATTCAGTTCATATGCTAGAATTAGCCCTCCTGTAAATACAAAGTAATGCTGATGCAGTTAGATCACCTGTACTGCAAATACTGTTCAGAAATCATTCAACCATTCTTTCAGTTTTCTTTCTAAGAGTTAAAGTATATTCGTAGCACACTTTGGTTTGTTGGCTAGTTATAATTATTCTGTATTAGCTCTGTGTAATTTACTGGAGTAAATATCAAGGGGAAATAATAAATATGATGTGCATACAAGGAGTTACATATTAATGCAAGGGAGAATACAAAAAAGATTTAAAAAAAATGAACAGCCAAAGAAGGTTGTAGAATTTTGTACTCAAAATTTGAATATTAGGATGAAGATAAATTTACAGTTTCATTGACAATGAAAAATAGGAGACAAACTAACTGCCAATGACATGATAAGTAAATAAACAGGATAGGAGATAGACATTAAAAATCATACTTTCCAAAAATGTTTAAAACATGAAAAATGCTCACAGTACTATGTTAAGTAAAAATAAAGAACGTATAAATCAAAATCATAAACACAGTAAAAAAATCTGAATTTATGCAACTTTAAGAAGTTTACCTTTCACCCTTTCATAAAAACAAATCTCTTTTGTGGCTCAGTCCTTATAGCTGTAGTGTGCACCTTATAGCTGCCACTACTTGTTGGTGCCATCAGTTATGTCCTCCATCAATTTGTGAAAGCTTTGGCATCTGGCTTGTATCCATCAGAATAGGGCATGTGACACTACAACAATAAATGACTCAAAAATTGTACTGATTTACAATGATAAGTATTTATTTCTCTCTCATGCTAATGTCGTCACTTATTAGCTCTGGCTCTATTCCTTGTTGCATTCCCTGTAGAACTCAGGGTGATGGAGCCTTCTCTCGCTGGAACTGTATCACTGCAGAGAGAAAAGAGACATGGAAAACTACACATAGGCTCTTGAAACTTTTGCCTCTCATCAACTCACATCACTTCGTGAACATTTCATAGGCCCAAACAAGTGGCATATCTACTTCCAAGTTCAACAGTGTCAGGATGTGGAAACATCACTCTCACAGGGACATTACAAGAAAGGAAATACAATATTTGACCTTATGGTAAATAACAACACTCATCTCTCATTCCCTCAGCTATCTCAGATTAAACTGTTTCCACCACTACTCCATTTTAACCATCTATACTCATGTCATATCTTGTATATTACAGTGTTAGCCCCTTTAAAGAGCTGAAATTCTGTCTCCTCACACAACCTCTTGAATTCTTACTCAAGAAGTGATGGAAATATTTCTCTTCAGTGAAACTGTAGGAGATGTATTGTTCAAAGGCAAAGATGTCTTGTCATCCACTTATAAATGGGCAGGGCTTTCTCTGTGCCGAGCTAGAGTGGTCTGGTACTATTTGTGGCCTGGGTCATGCTCCTTAGAGATGACAGGGCCATTTATATTTACCTTCTCTCTCCCTTTTGGATTCCTTCCCACATAGCCAGGTAGGATGGGAGAGTGAAATAAAGATAGGACCAGTTATCTCTTAATAAAAATGGAGATAACTATTCTGTTAAATCTCTTGAATCTTTTTTCTGCTCCCTTTGGAAAAGGTGGCCTTGTCTTGGTTTGAATAGGCAGAACATGTGACTATTATTTGGTCTTTGGTCTAGAAGTAGAAAGAGATTTCCTATTTAACTATTTAGTTCCAGAACTTTTAGACTTGAATATACAGTAGGTTCTTTCTAAAACATGCATGATGATTGTTTCTGGCTAATGGGATTATATATGAGTTTTTAAAGTTTTATTTTTATAGCTTTTCAGATCTTCCAAATATTTATTTCACAATGAGGACATTATTACTTCTATGGTCATAACAATATAATCAAATTATTTTGAAAAACAACATAAGAAAAAGTAAGGAGTAAAGAGAAAAACTAGGGGAGAATGGCATCAGGGAAGGCAGGGATAATTTCAAGTCCTTTGAGTGTCTATATAATGCCTTGTTTACTTGTATATTTACCACAGTTCACGTTGGAAGATGTTAGTTTGACCTTATGGTGGTATGGTTCTAGTGATCCACAAATATCCAAAATCTACACCAGACAAATCAGCTGTTTTTGTAGTTACTGGTAAAAATGAACAGAAAAGGTAACACAAGGGAAAATATATTATAGGAATTTCTAGGTCTTTAGGAATACTCCAATGCAGAACTCTTGTGAGTTATCCTAAAACATAAGATGGAGAACATTTTAGATGGAGTTCAGAAATCTGGACTTGGCACCTCCTAAGAAACTGGAGGCAAAGAAGTCTGCCTGCATGTCCTATGTTGTTATTTCCTTACTGAAGTATGAATATGTTTGAGGATTTCTAATTCAGAGTACACCAACTAGTAAGGAAAGGAAAGTACAAAACAAGACACCTTTTCTCCAAGTCTTGGCTGCTTATTTTCAACATTTTCTTATGCATAGAGAAGATATTTGCTTTTGGGTCTATTGATCTAACAGAAGGAAAGTGAGGAGAGACTGATTCCACAGAGTAAAAGACTTCAAGAGGGAGATACAGGAGAGAGAAACAGAGAGAGAGAGAGAGAGATCATAATCTTAGGAAGGAAAGGTCCGGAATAAATATGCATCCACATGCATTCACTAACAAAATGTTAATAAGATATCCTAGGATCAAAGCATTTTATTGAAACACTCTCTTTGTTGGAGAAAAGTGAAACTTGTTGTGAGCATTCTGTAGTCAACACTAGAGGCAAATGCAGAAGCTGGTCACTCCACATTGAAACGAAGAGATGGACGTTAGGATAAATGAGCCTTCTAATATTTCAAGTGGATTGGAAGGTGATTAGGATTTCTATTTCTTAGAGAAATATAGTCTTCAGCCTTTATTCATCACTGTGGTAAGTTTTTAAACCAAAACCATGAAAGATTTATCAGTAAACTTTTATATATAAATTTTATGAGGACTTTTAATAAATTCTAACATGTTACAGATCTCCCAAGAACCATGTACCTAAATTACCAAATTAATAGTCACAAAATGGACAAAGCGAACATTTCAAACAGGCAATTCTCTGTCACATTGACAGATTTACTAACTATTATTTGCATTATTTTACAAACAGGTTTTAGATATGTTATGGTTTATTAGAGCAGTACATTGTATTATAATGGCTTCTCTGGCTATTAACAAACCATTCTTTTGAAAACACTGCAGAAGATATTTCTGACTCAAAAAAGAAGATAAATTACAAAAATTAAAATGTTTCTAAAGTCAAATCTGTAAGTCAAACCATGTAAGAATCAAATAAAATTCAGTATAAGAAGTTAAAGCAATCTCCAAGAGTTTTTTTAAAAAAGCATTTTTGTATAAAAAAAGAATGCTTTACCACCTTAATCCATTATTAAAAGTGACCATTCATCCTTAGCAATCAGATCAATTTGTGCTGAAAATTTAGTTCTATATGTATGAATTGGAAGTGATCTTATTAGTGTTCTCCTACATCAAGTTTGATAAAATCCCCAATCCATTTCAGTTAAGTTTCTATTGATCCACTTAAGAGATCAATTTGGACTTGTCTGATTCCTTTGTCAAGGGATTTCATCTGGCTTGGGTTTAACATTATGAAATAAATGTGATTTAGAAATGTAAGATGGAACAAAAAAGAGTTCAGATGAGTGCTGACAATTATTTGAACTCTAGATTTTGCATCTGAGCATTTGCTAGGGCATTGCCATTTAGAAATGGGCTAAAAAAACAATACGACACAGAGGTCAAAGAGTGTCTTTCAAAGTAGTTAATAGTCATATCATCTCTTACCTTTAGCAGTGATTATGTCTTCTGTGTCATGCAACAATTGGAAATCTATTTTCAATCAAAACGTGGATTTGGTTTTATTCTTAAATGTGTTCTACACATACTTATACTGATTTTCTTTAGCAAAATATTCCCTTCATACTTACTTTTTAGTTTTTTATTATTGTCTGCATTTCATCATAATTTTTCTTAGAAAAGAAAGGATCAATTTAAAAACGAGTAGCTATCTCAAGAACAATTGCTGGAGTTGCACCTCATAGCCATTTTTTTTCCTGCCTCTTTCCTCTCCTTAGGGACAGTTTTAGAAGTGGTCTTAGAAGGAGATCGGCCAAGAAACATTTCTTTATCTCCCCTAATTCTATTTTCTTATTTGTAGAATGGACAAAGAACTCTTTCCAGCAGAAAGCAGTTGTCAAGACTTTGTGTTCTGCCTGGCAAAGAATAGGTATATAGATCTGTAGTCATCCTGCATTTATTCTGTGTTTATTTAGTATATCAAGGAAGTTCAAAGTCAAATAGCAATAAAGAGATTGAAGGTAGAGACTAAAGGTAACGCAAAAAAGTTAGAGACTGTAATTGCTGGTTAACATTTTACCTAATGCCATTGTATCCTTCAGTTTTCAGTAAAGAGAACAGAGTCATGGGGAAAGGGATTTTTTGGAATTTGTGAAATAAATTATTCTACCGATAAATGTGGGAGCTTACTGGGGAAGTCAAGCTCTGGAAAGAAAATATTGGAAGATTAGAAGAAATTATCACTAAGAAATCATGAAAGTGCTGGTGCAAGCAAACACAGTGGATCTTGTGAAGAAATACACTAAGCCAAGCATACCTGCCAGCCGAAGGGGGACAACACACAGGCACATACACACGTATTCTAACAGCACGTAAAGCAGAGGGGAAAAAAAAAATGAGGAAAAAAGGCCAACGCCCTAGTCAAGCAGTCAAATGTGATGACCCATTTTTTGCCATGATTTTGTTTCAATTAATAATATTTAATAATTATTAAATGTTTATTTTAAAGACTTCTGTTATATATCTCATGTAGGTTGTTTTACAAAATAAAAGTAATAGGCTAGTAAAAAAGAAATTCACCTTGACATACATAGAAGATTTCTGGGTTCAATTTGCTTTACTTTACAGATGAGTAAATTTAGATCTAGCATGTTTAAGAGGTTTATCCAGTGTACAAACAATTATGTGACACTGTGTGACATAAGACAGAATTCTGTTAGCCAACTCTCACTCTAGCATTTTTTTCTGCTCTACTTTGTTCCACTTTGAAGAGACAATTTCACTTAAACTGCTGGCCAGGTCTCACACTCTAAAACACTTTGATCCTGTGACTAAACTTATTGACATTTACCTTAGCAAATCTACTTTCAAGCCTTAGTTCTAAGAGGCTGGATGGCCCATTGCTTTCCTAGAGACTATGTTGTAAGAAGCGAGTGACAAATATAATTTACTGTATCTGTATAACACAAGAATATTAATCTTTATCCAATTTTACCCAGAAATTCTGAAAACCTGTTATACTCCATGTACTGAATTAGGCAATATGAAAAAGTGTAAAAAAGATTAGAACTGACCTCTTTGCTTTGGAATGACACACATTTTAGGTAATTCTACTGATTTATTCTGTTTTTCATATCACATTCAGCTACCTTCACATCAGCTTTTTGATGATTGAAAATGCTTGCTAAAGTGGGTAGATTAAATATTCAGTTCAAATTTATTCTAGTAGACAGAAAAATAAAGGATGTGAAAAGGGGTAAAATTAAGTGTTTTTTTTTTCTCCAAAGTTACATAAAAGAGAGAAAAAAAATTACAGCAATAGCAGGCAGATTTCCACATAAGAAAACTGTCTTTTAAAACTGGTCACACAATGAACCAAAGTCTCTCCTAAAATGTTATAATTTGAAATTAATCTCTGCTGGTACAATTAAAATGGGAATGCCTAGATTTCTGTACTATCAAATACCTGCTTTGTCTTCCATTTTCATGAGATTTCTGATTACCTGAACAAATTATAACCATGTGTAGTTGTGCCTGTTGATGTTTCACTATTGCTCTGTTTATGACATGTAAAGTAGAGTAGCAAGTTTTTGATGTCATTGGTTAATAATCACAGTAACACCTGGGAGCTTACTCAATCTTCAAAACATTTTATTGTCTGTGCGGCTTATAGTCAATGCTGCAATAGATTTTTTTTTCTTTTCATACATTTAAAATCACAGAAAAAAATACCTTTCTTCTGGGTGGTGGGCTGTTCCTTCTATGATTTTCTGGAAGAGGTCGATAAGAATAAATTATTATCAGCCTTTCAGTAAACTACTGAAGATGGAATGTACTTTTCCAGAGGATAGTCGTCATTCTACCATCCTGAGAAGAATTCAACGAATGAAAATATAACTAATGAAAGTGATACAGTGCCAATTTCTAGGGTGTGGTTATTGAAGAGTGAGGGAGCTGAGAGGGGGAGGGTGATGAAGGCATGCTGAACATATAGAGGCAATTATCTTCCAGATTGACACATTTGTGCTCTGCTTGATTCCTTCTGCTTCTTGTTGCTGAAAACTCTCCATAAACTCACGTGCTTTCTTGTCCATTCTACACCTCCACTTCTAAACATCTTTGTTCCCACATGACAACCAAATTCACCTCCTCTGTTCTACCTGAAGAGAGGACATTGACAAGTGCATGGATGTAACTTGAATACAGGTGATGCTAAAAGTTTAGTCCCATTATATAACATGTAAACACAAAGGACAAATGGTGGAAGAGACAACCAGTATTCAGAGTTCCTGCTTTTTCCTCCATGATGGTGTTCCCTAAACAATCTGAAGAAAGAGGAACTACTCTACAAGTCATTTCAGGTGGTTTTGTGAGGTTTTGTTGATTAATGTCAGATGTTTTGTTTTGAGATGGATTCTCAGGCTGGAGTGCATTGGAATGATTTCAACAGACTGCAACCTCCGCCTCCCAGGTTCAAGCAGTTCTCCTGCCTCAGCCTCCCAAGTAGCTGGGACTATAGCTGCACACCACCACACCGAGCTAATTTTTGTATTTTTAGTAGAAACCAGGTTTCACCATATTGGCCAGGCTGGTCTCGAACTCCTGACCCCGTGATCCACCTGCCTCAGCCTCTGAAAGTGCTTGGATTACAGGCAAGAGCCAGCGCACCCTCCAGGTTTTTGTTTTGTTTTGTTTTGTTTTTTAAATCATAGAGGAAAAGGGAAACCAACTTTGATTTGCTCCAGGTCTGATACCTTTGTAGTTTTGCTTTGGGGAGCAATATTTCACTGAATTTAGAGAACTTACAAACTGTCAAGGAACAGACTAAAATATGACAAAATGATAAAGAGACATGAGAAAATATGTTTATAGAAATTGAGTTTTTTGTCACAAAGAAATGAAAGAAGAGCAAGGATGATGGACTCATGGCAACAAAAACTCTAACCAACCTGCTAGCGATACATGGAATGGAAACATATATCAACTGAAAGTGCATGGGATGGAAGGATAAACTGTGATCCTTATTATTGTACCTTTAGTTGGTGAGGCAAAGGCAGTGATCTCTAGATCTCACCTGTCAAATTCACATTATATTTGTAATCACAATTTTTAAAAATTATATTTTAATTGACAAATAGTAATTATGTATATTTGAAAGCTACAATGTGATAATTTGATGTCAATTTCAGAAAGATTAAATCAAGCTAATTAACATATCCATCATTTCACCAACTGTTTTTTTTGTTTGTTGTGAGAAAAATTTTGAAATATACAACACATTATTATTAACTGTGATCACCACAGAGTTCAGTAGATCACTAAAACGTATTCCTCCAGTCTACCTAAAACTTTGTACTTGTTGATCAACATCTTCCCTATACTCATCCCTCCCCAACCTATGGTAACCACGTTTTTACCTTGTTTCTAGAAGGTTGACTTTCTTGGACTCCAATATAAGTGAGATGGGGTAATATTTGTCTTGATGTACCTGGCTTATTTTACTTAGCATAATGCTCTCCAATTTCATCTGTGTTGTTGTAAATGACAGAATTTCCTTTATATATATATATATATATATATATATATAAACAAAAGAAGTATAGTATTTTGTGTGTGTATATATATATATCACATTTTCTTTGTCCATTAATCTGTTGATGAATTATTGAGTTGCTTCCATACCTTAGCTATTGTGAATAATGGAAGCGCAGGTATTGCTTTAGCATACCAATTTCTATTCCTTTACATATATACTAAGAAGAGGGCACAATCACAATTTTTAAGGCTCTCCTCAGATGTCACTTCCTTTAGAAAGTATTACTTGTTTCTCTTGCTATTTAACCCTTCTGTCCCAAACCTCCTTAGATATATTTGTCTTTATTATTGCACATATAACATGCCACCAGTTACAGTAGTTTTTATTTAGGTGTATAGATTTAATGGTGATTTTCCCAAGGATGCTGAACTTCTTGAAAACATGAATTACATTCTTTTAATTTTTTTTTTAATTTTAAAAACCTATCACAGTGCTTCATAGATAACTGCTGCTCAGTGAGTATTTTAAAAAATTAATCTGAAAGAAAGTTGTTAAAGAAGTAGTTTGATTCTGAAACAAAGACTGTCAGAAAAGGTCAAACATACATAGATCTCTGTGGAGTATTAGAAAATGGGCATCCCAGGTGGTCAAATCTTATCACACCAGCTGTGAGTTTTGACTTAGCTTCTTGACTTTTTCCACCATATTCTCAGCTCCTATAATTCTCATCCATTCTAAGCAGATACAGAGACTTTATATTCAGCAATCAAAATGAACTCAAACCAAATAATAGAAAAGAAAATGAGGGCATCAAGTGGTCCACCATCATTAACCAACATAATTCATTGACTTTTCAATAGAATCTAGGGCACCATATGGGTACACTGAATGAGCTGATTTCCTGAACAAGAAAACCAAAGTATAAATCTATGCAACTATGGGACAGAAACAGTACCAAGAATATGTGTACTGTTGGAAATTGGCCCACAAGGATAGGAAGGGTCCATTTTTTTCAATATTCATTTAATTGTTATGACCAATCATAATTTCTACAAGTAGTAATTATTATTCTATATCTTCAGAAATAGCTCTTCAAACATTATCATAAGTACATGTGGTATTTTATTACCTTCCACAAAAAGAGAATCAGAAACAAAATGTTGACCACTTGAAGTTTGCTCTAGACACTGTCAGTGCCTCCTTACGTCTGATATTCTTCACTTCCTGCCCTCACATTTTTCTTTTTGTGAGCATGGCCACCATGCTTAATATAGCACTCCTTCTACATAAAAAAATTTAGTTATCAAGTCTCACTGATCAGAGAAATGTCATGTACCTTTTAAAAGGATTTTGGAAAAAAAAAAGAAAAGAAAAGAAACTAGGATTCAATAAACATATGAGGAAGGAAACACATTATTGAGTGGAAGTAGGAGCCTCTTTAACAGTGCTGAGATTGGAGTCTGTAGATTTATATGTAGTTAGTTGCAGCATTCACTAACAGAGGGCGGCACGCAGGATTCTGAAAGATTTGTTCAAGCTTAATGGCTGACAAAGTATCTTGAATAATTGATTTCTTAAAGAAGTTTTCAACCTGAGTCTTATCGTACCCTGACTACATGAAGAAGTATGAGTCCTGCAGAGGATAAATAGGCCCTGTATATTCTAAATGAGTAGAATATTGACCTCTACTCTTTCCAGCACTGTGGTAGAGCAGAGGGGTGTAGTTGACTTATAAGGCGAGTCTCCCACATTAATTTAGATGACATATTCTTTTCTTCACAAATAGCTTCAACATTTTCTGCCCACACAGCAAGTGCCTTTGCCTTCTTTTGAATCAGCAATAACATTTGCTCATTTCCACATATTTAAATAACAAGTTCATAAAAAGCATCATAGAGAGTTTGTTTACATATATTATACAAAAGAAAGTGGACTTGGTGTTTGTAAAACTTCACATTTGGTACAAGCTTTTTAATACTTGTACTTGTTTTTAGTTAAATACTTGTTTTTAGTTAAAATATTAATTTTTAGAACAATTTCACTGGAAATGACAATATATAAAAATATATAAAAAAGCAAATATAATATATATAATTATATATTATTTATATATAATTATATATATTATATATTTTATATGTATAATTATATATATATAACTACTAAGAGTAGTGGAACCAGAAAAGAAATATTATGACAAAGTTTCATTACATTGACGTTGATTTTGCTGTTCTTCAGCTTCAAATTCTAAGTTTATTTTATTTTAGTAGAAGAACTATGTATTTTTAAAGTATAGTCTTCAAAGAGAGTTTTTCAAGTGCTGAATAATCAACAATGTGTCATATTTATGGTTTATTTTCTTGATGCATTCTTGTAGCCTTGGAGAGTGAAGTTCTTAATGAATATGACCACTCTGAATTTTTTACAATCTTTCAGCTCTGTAAATATTAGAAGGTATTTGAAAGCCAATATTTCTCATCTTTATACTTTATGATAGAAATATAAAAGTGAGGCAGGTGGACAGGTAAGAATTTTATTTACTTTACCATTTAGAGTAGAAAGTAAGAGAGAAAAATGAACAAAAGGCAGGAGACATCAGCAAGATGCTGAAGTCTCAGGTTTCACTTCCCCATCACAGAAAGTTCAGCTAACAACTATCCGTAGATTACAGCATCCTTTTGAAAACCTCAACACTTGGAAACAAGTCTTTGACATCTATGTGGTCCATAGAACTGAATGAAATCTGAATTAGAAGGATAAGAAGAATGGTCTCACTCTGACAGTGCCGGCCTTTTTCCTCCCCCAAGTTAGCATAATACCAGAGGAGAGGATTTCCCTGGGCTCACAGTTTTTACAGGGGGGAAAGAGAAATAGAGGGAGTCATCCAGCTTTCCTAGCATTCTGAGTTGTTTTCTACAAGCCCATGCTAGTCTCACAGGGTACATTAGGGAAAATGGTATAGCTAGAATGCCTGGGGTCAGGTAAAAATAAAGGAGGCAGAAGTCATAGTAAGTGGCACACAGATCTTGATAATGCCTCTGTGCTGTTACCAGCTATAGAGCCTGATCAGAGACATCAGTCAACCTTACAGTCCAGACACAAAGCTTCCAAAGAAGCATGGTGAGAAGTTCAAGCTAGTGCAAGTTTCAGTTTCAAGACTGTTATTCTCCTTGCCTGCCTCAGAGCCTACTCCAGTGGTCCCATTCAGTCAGGGAGATGCTTACTTGCCTCCTCCCCATTTAGAGCAGCAAAGGGACTAGACTCTCTTGATCCAGAAAGTCAAGCAGCAGCTCCATCTAACCATAAAAACCACTCAGAAATTCTGCCTAGGCAAAAAGACTCCTACTTCAGTGGATTTCAGAGAAGCGAAGGGGCTAGACGGGCTTGACCTCGGAAGTCAAACATCGGCTCCACCCTGCTGCAATTTCACCCAATGACCTTACACAGGCAGGGAGACTCCCATTTTCATGTATTTTAGAGAGACACAGAGACTAGTTCTGTTTGAACTAGGAAGTTAAGCAGAGCTCCATTTAGCCAAAAAAAAAAAAAAATCTACATAATGACCTTTCCCAAGCAGGGAGACTCTCACTTCCATGGATTTAAGAAAAGCAAAGGGGCTTTTCTTAAAGCTAGATGGGCTTGAACTGGGAGTGGTCAGCTACTCAGCTCATACAAAAGCCTGCCCCATGGCTCCACCCAAACAGAGGCAATCCTTAGTCACACATTTGTAAGGAGCATAGC
This sequence comes from Cheracebus regulus, assembly GCA_963574635.1. Taxonomy (NCBI): domain Eukaryota; kingdom Metazoa; phylum Chordata; class Mammalia; order Primates; family Pitheciidae; genus Cheracebus; species Cheracebus regulus. Next base: position 37,831 of record CAUYQU010074464.1, read on the forward strand.
CTCTGGTCCTGCCTGTCCTGAGTAGCGCTGCCACCTAACCTTTAAGCCCGTCCTACAGACTCACTCAAATGTAGATCCCAAACAACTGAATTGCCTGTCCAGGAAATATATCTCATAACTTCTCTGACCAAAAGCTATTGTAGTACCCAGACAGTAGCTTTGCCTCATAGCAGAGCCCAGGTGGTGGTCTTACCGGATAGCAGCAGCCCCATCCAACATTAGAGTGCAGGCAGCATTCCAGTTAACAAAAGAACTCAAAACAAACTCTGCCTGCCTGGGATTATTACAGCTGGCCCTTCCAGAATCAGAGACTAGATTAAATAGTGAAAGTCTATTCTTGCCAAAAAACACCTTTAAGGGCCAGAAGGAGAGGCTATCTCTTCAAATCATAGACAACAACACAAGAATGGAAGAATTACCAAGAATCATGTAATCATGACACTTTCAAAAGAAACTAACAAAACTTCAATAATGGCCAGGCATGATGGCTCATGCCTGTAATCCCAGCACTTTGGGAGGCTGAGGCAGATAGATCACTTGAGGTTGGGAGATGGAGACCAGCCTGGCCAACATGGTGAAACCCTGTCTCTACTGAAAATACAAACATTAGCCAAGTATGGTGGTAGAAGCCTGTAGTCCCAGCTACTTTGGAGACTGAGGCAGGAGAATTACTTGAATCTGGGAGGCAGGGGTTGCAGTGTTTCGAGATTGCACTACTGTACTGCTGCCTGAGAGACAGAGCAAGACTCCATCTCTAAATTAATTAATTAATTAATTTAATTAAATGTTAGACTGCAACAAAATGAAATGATTGACAAAAAATTCAGAACAATCCTCATAAAGAAGTTCAGTGAACTACAAGAATATATGATGAGAAAATTTAACTAAATTTAGAAAACAATTCATGAAAACAGCAACAAGATTGACAAAGAACTAGAAACAATAAGAAAGAACCAGATAGAAATTCGCAAAGATTGAACAAAAATATATTAATGGAAAACTTCAATAGCAGATTCAAACAAGCAAGAGAAAATCAGTGAGCTAGAAGACAGAACATTTGAAATTATTCATTTAGAAGAGCAAACAGACAAAAGAATGAAAAGGAATGAAGAAAGCCTACAGGAATTATGGGACAATCAAGAGTCCAAACTCCTTGCATAAGGAGGAGAAGAAAGAGAAAAAGGCCACAAACCATATTTAAATAAAGACTTCCCTAATATGGGGATAGATGCTAACACCCATGTACAGGAAGCATATAGAACACCAATTAAATTAGTCTTAAATTGAGTACATTAAAACACTTAATAAACTATACAAATTGGGGGAGCAGCAAGATATAAGAGACACATCAAATATAAAAGTGTCAATATGACTATCAATGGATCAGTGCATTTCTCAGCAGAAATCCTGAAGATCAGGAGAGAGTGGAATGATATATTCAAAGTGTTGAATTAGGGGAAAAACTGCTAACCAAAAATACTTTATCCAGTAAAACTATGTTTCAATATTGGGACAGAAATAAACATTTTCTTACACAAACATCCAAGCTTAGAGAGTTCATCATCACTATGCTTGCCTTATGGGATTTGCTAAAGGGAATTCTTTAAACTGAAGCAAAAGGCTGCTAATTAATAACATGAAGCATAGTAAATCACAAAACTCAATGGTATATGTAGAGCAGAGTCATATTCAAAATACCATAGTTCTGTAATTATTATATGTAAAAAATTTTATCCCAAGTATGAGAATTAATAAAACTATTAATAAAAATTATAGTAAGATAAATTGCCCAGATATATACATTATAATATGATGTAAATTTTGACATCAAAAACATAAAATATGTGTGTGTAGGGGATGTGGAGAGTGGAAAGTACTTGTAACTATGTTGGCTTGGCATCCATTTTTGAATGTAAGTTTAAGTTTTTATTACCAGCAAACAGGGTCCAGTCACCCTTGGCACAGTTTTCTATACGATACTCACCTAAATGGTTTCAGACAGTGACTGGAGATAAAAATTTAGAGGCATCTCTCCCATGTAGCAGTCTGTGCTCCCAGCTTTTCTGCCACTTATTTTGAATAGATCATTCAGACATTTGCCTGTGAATTCTAAGTGTCTACTTCCCAGTCATATCATGACCTCCTGGAAATAAAGACTGCTTGCTTTAAAACCAGTTACAGCTTCCCACAGGAAAACTGGATACTGCCCTAGACCCAATAAAGGCATTGACACATGGGTCCCTTTTTCTCTCTGCCAGAGGCCCCTGACTTCTATGTGGGTATGGTTTTCTGACATGCACATACCCTCCAGGGTCTGTCAGTACTAAAATCTCTTAAACTATTATATAGTGGTTGTGTCACTGAAGACACACCTGCAATCTGACCCCTGACTGTGAAGCCACCCAAAGGTGACTCATGCAAGTGAATCCCTGGGTGATGTGCTTCTGTCTGGACATCTGGTAGCTACGGAAAACAACAGCTATCAGATGGCACTACTACTTGCCAGTATTTAATTAGGATATTTTGCACTGCTGCCTATTTCTGCTCTCGGGTGTTGCCTTGGGGATTTGCTTGAAATTGTGGTGGCTGTAGACAGCTCTATGAGCCATTAGGTTCTTCTGAAGTTGTCAAAGAGCAAGTCCCAGTATAAGCAGGTGTGTTTCCCTTTGTGACATCATCAGCTTTTCTTGGGATCTCAAGGGACCCTATGCAGCAGGCCAATATTTGAATGTGTGTTGCCTCTTGAGGCAGGTACACTGTTCCAGTGCCCTGGGGTCTCAGTAGTGGTCAGTACTGTATTGGCTATAAATGGTGAAGTCCTAATATCTTGCTAGAGTGAGTGGCCAGGATGGTGGAGCTCTACCTCCATTTCACAGGTTATAGACAGGGGCCACCAGGGTCCAGAGAAGCAGCAATGATCCCTTAGTAATAGTTGGAAAGTGTGACATGACACTGGGCTTCACTGTGTTGGTAAAGAAGAGCTGGGTAAAAGGATAAAACTGCCTAACCCTAACGTGGGTCAGGGGTGACTTCACCTGAATCCTCATGGCACCTAGCAAGACTAAGTGCTGCTAAGGCAAGTGCCTCCTTTGTTATGTATTCCTTGCTGCTATCAGTCCTTGTTCCCTGGGCCCCTCAGAGGTTGATTTGGACACTCTGGAAATGGAAGTGGCTGCCTGTGTGGCTGATACACATGAAGGTTAACCTCAATTATTTCTGGTAAAAATCTGTAAGATCAAAACATAGAAGGCTGGCCAGGCACAGTGGCTCATTCCTATAATCCCAGCACTTTTGAAGGCCGAGGTAGATCAGGTCAGCAGTTTGAGACCAACCTAACCTACATGGTGAAACCCCATCTCTACTAAAAATACAAAAATTGGCCAAGTGTGGTGGCACATACCTATAACCCTAGCTACTCAGGAGGCTGAGGCAGGAGAATCACTTGAACCTGGGAGGCAGAGCCTTCCAGTGAGCCAATATTGTGCCACTGAACTCCAGCCTGGTGACAGAGGGGGACTCTGTCTCAACAAAAATTTAAAAAAAAAAATAACAAAGAAGGTTATTTGATACCACCAGGTTCTTGTCAGGTAAATATCCAAAGAGAGACAAGCAGGCAAGAAAAAAAAATTATAGCCATCTAGAAATACAAGCTGATCTGAAGATCATCTCCCCATACAGGGTTTTCCCAAGAAGCAGATTGCTTGGCCATGGGCCCCTTTCCTCTTTCCTCTTTTTCTCTTATCAACCACAGATACAGAGACCCTCATTTCCAAGTGGTGAAAAACCTTTAAAAGAAAAAGAGTAAGAAAAAACAACAAAAATGGGACTACTGCTTTGGATGGGCAAGAAGTCTACCACCACCACCACCACCACCAACAACAACACCACGACCAACACAAACACCAACATCAACACCACCACCACTACCAACACCACCACCACCAACACCACCAACACCAACACCACCACCAACACCAACACTAACACCAATACCAACATCACCACCACCAACACCAACATCAACACCACCACCAACACCAACACTGACACCACCGCTACCAATACCATCACCACCACCACCACACCACTAACACCAATATCAACACCAACTCCACCGCCAACATCAACACCACCACCACCACCACCACTACTACTAACACCAATACCACCACCATCAACACCACCACTACCAACACCAACACCAGCACCACCAACACCAACACCAACACCAACACTACCAACATCAACACCAACACCAATACCAATACCACCAACACCAACATCAATATCACCACCACCACCAACACCAACACCAACATCAACACAACCACCACTACCACCATTACCAACCACCACCAACACCACCACCAACCACACTACCAACACCAAAACCAAAACCTACACCACAAACACCAACATCACCAACACCACCACCACCACCAAAACCAAAACCAACACCAGCAACACCACCAATACCAACACCACCACCCAAGACCACCACCAACCCAACATCAACACCACCACCACCACCACTACCAATACCACCACCAACACCACCACCAACACCACCACTACCAACACCAACACCAACTCCAACAACACCAACACCAATACCAACAACACCAACATTACTGCCACCACCACCCAACATGGTGAAACCCTATCTCTACTAAAAATACAAAAATTAGCCAGGTGTGGTGTCATGCACCTATAATCCCAGCTATTCAGGATGCTGAGGCAGGAGAATCCCTTGAACCTGAGAGGTAGAGGCTTCAGTGAGCTGAGATCATGCCACTGCACTCCAGCCTGGGCAACAGAGCAAAAATCTATCTCAATAAAGAAAAAGAAAACCTGTTGTAACCCTTCCAGGAGTCCCTGGACCACTGATAACTGCCATTGATTTCCCCAGAGGTTCTTATGCAAGATATTGCTTCTCTTGGCTTTATGATATATGTCATTAAAACAACCAATGCCTGGCTACCCCCAGAGATCTCTTGAAAACAGAGACTTTCACAGACCCTAATCTGTGGATCTCCATACCCAATTACTCATTATATTTTGGGTAATAGAAACAGCATCCTACAAACTTAGCACAGCTATCAAGGCCTCTCTAAGAGGAGCCAAACCTATGGCTTCTGATACATGCTACCTGAAGGAGGGGTGGTTTTTCTGGCCCTCAGTCCCTTGACAGAATCCAGGGTGCTGGAGGAGGTCACCCTTACCCTATACCCTTTCACTACCTGGGAAGCCCATTGGGAATAACTGAGTAAAAGATGAGAGTTGATAAACCATGTGGACAGCACTGTCAACCATCATATATCATGGTGCTTAGTGGAATGTTTTTCTTTCCATCCCTCAGCCACAATGTCCCTGTGTTAGGCCACGGTTTTTGCATTCTTATAAAGACTGGGTAATTTATGAAGAAAAGAGATTTTATTTTGGCCTATAGTTCTGCAGGCTGTACATGAGGCATGATGATAACACTTACTTCTGCTGAAGCTCAGGAAGCTTGCACTCATGGCAGAAAGCAATGGGGAGCAAGCATGTTACATGGCAAGACAGAGAAGGAAGAGGTCTCAGACTCTTTAAAAAGAACCAGATCTTGAGGGAGAAATCAGTTATTACCAAGCGGAGGATGCTAAGCTATTCATGAGGGATCCACCTCCATGATCCAGCCACCTTCTGCTAGATCCCACCTCCAACATTGGGAATCACATTTCAACATGAGATTTGGAGTGAACATGCATCCAAACCATGTGATTATGACCCACCCTAGCTTCCCAAATCTCATGTCCTTCTCACATTGCAAAATACAATCATCCCTTTTCAATAGTCTCCCAAGGCCTTACTTATTCCAACATTAATTCAGTCAAAAGTCCAAAGTTTTATCAAGGCCAAGCTCTTTCCACTTCTGAGCCTATTAAATCAAAAACAAGTTATTTACTTCCCAAATGCAGTGATAGTACAGGTGTTGGTTATACAAAACTATTTCTAAAGGGAAAAATCAGCCAAAAATAAAAAAACAACAGATCACGTGTGAGGGCACAAAAATAGCCTCAACAAATTCAAGAAAACTGAAATTATATCAAGTATCATTTCCAACCACAATAGCCTAAAGCTAAAAATCAGTAAGAGGAATTTTGAAAAAACTATAAATACATGGAAATTAAACAAAATGCTACAGAACAATCAATGGGTCAACAAAGAAATTAAAAGGAAAAATTTAAAATGTCTTGAGAGAAATAAAAATGGAAACAAAGCATACCAAATTTATGGGATACAGAAAATGCAGTTCTAAGAGAAAAGTTTATAGCAATAAAGGTCTAGATAAAAACAAAATAAAATAAAGCAAAACTGAAAGATCTCAAACAAATGACCAAATTTATACCTCAAGAAACTAGAAAAAGAAGAACAAACAAAGCTCAAAATTAGCATGATTAATACAGATCAGAGCAGAAATAAATAGCATGGAAACCAGTAAAACAATACATCAATGAAACTAATAATTTTTTTAACTTTTAGGTTTAGGAGTACATGTGCAGGTTGTTATACACGTAAACTGCATGTTGCAGGAGTTCAGTGTACATATAATTTAGTCACACAGAGTACTAAGTATAGTACCTTATAGGTATTTTTAAATTTTTAAATATTTTTAAAATCCTCTCTTTCTTGCTAGCTTCCAACCTCAAATAGGCCCCAGTGTCTGCTGGTTCTCTATTTGTGCCCATGTGTTCTAATTTTTTAGTTCCCACTTAGAAAGTGAGAACACATGGTATTTAGTTTTCTGGTCCTGTGTTAGTTTAGAATAATGGTGTCCAGCTCCATCCACATTGATAAAATTCAACTTTTTTAATGATAAAAACACTAGTCAAATTAGGCATAAAAGGAATGTACCACAACACCATAAAGGCCATGCATGAGAAGCCCACAGCTAACATCATACTTAATGGTGAGAAATTGAAACTCTTACCTCTAAGATCTGGAAAAAGACAGGGATGCCCACTCTTGGCACTTATGTTCAACATAGTATTGGAAGTCCTTGCCAGAGCAATTAGACAAGAGAAGGAAATAAAATACATACAATTAGGAAAGTAAGAAGTAAAATTGTCACTGTTTGCTGATGACATAATCTTATAAATAGAAAACCTTACAGACTCAACCAAAAAATAAAAATAAAAACCTGTTAGGATGAATAAACAAATACATGAAGTGGTAAGATACAAAAATCAACAGGTAAAAACTAGTCAAACTTTTGCATGCTAATATCAAACTATCTGAAAATGAAAGTGAGAGATCAGCCCCTTTTGTACCAGTGACAAAAAATAAAATACTTAGGAATAAATTTAATCAAGGAAATAAAAGATATGTATACTGAAAAGTTTAAAATAGTGATGAAAGAAATTGAAGAAGAGCCAGATAGATGGAAAGGTATCCTATGTTTGTGAATTGAAGGAATTGATATTTTTGCCCAGGCATGGTGGCTCACACCTGTCATCCCAGCACTTTGGTAGCAGAAGGATTACCAGGTCAAAAGATGGAGACCATCGTGGCCAACATGGTGAAACCCCGTCTTTACTGAAAATACAAAAATTAGCCTGATGTGGTGGCAGGCACCTGTAGTATCAGCTACTCAGGAGGCTGAGGCAGGAGAATCACTTGAACTCGGGAGGCGGAGATTGGCATTAAGCCGAGATCTTGCCATTGTATTCCAGCCTGGGCAACAAGAGTGAAATTCTGTCTCAAAGGAAAAAAAAAATAGGTGCAGAAAGACAAATAGTGCATGTTCTTGATTATATATGGTTTCTTAAAAGAATTGAACACATAGAAGTAAAGAGTAGAAAGTGGTTACAGAGGTTGAGGGATGGGACAATGGAGAGATGATGATCAATACAGGCTTTTTTTTGAGATCTGTTGCACACTGTGGTGGATATATTAAAGCTGAGAATGGAGTATTCTACATTTCAGAATTTCTGAGAGTAAATGTCAATTGCTCTCACCACCAAAAAATGTTAAGTATTTGAGGAAATGGATGATTTAACTAGTTTAATTATTCCACATTGTATTCATGAATCATAACGTCATACTGAACACCATAAATTTCTGCAATTATAAATTGTGAATTTATAATTTTAAATAATGAGAAAAAAATGAATAAATGGCTTGTCTCAGTTTTAGGAACAAATTAGGAGATTTGTCTTAGTGTTAGGAACAAATTAGACAGATTTTTTCTAAAACCTCCAGCTAGTTTTGAAATCATTCTATTTTCAAGAAAAGCCAGCTAAAATGGTCATTTCCTTTCCATTTAATAATATTGTACTATATTTCTATGTAGCATATTTGACTTTAGGACACTAAAGTATAAATAAGATTAAGTAACTTTAATTTTATGTGTTATTATTTATACCCTTCATTGTTAAAAATATATAAAGGGGCTAGCTTATAAGATTAAAGTACCAATTTTTTTTAAGTAAGAAATTAAAGGAAAATAAGTAGGAAAAATAAGGTAAATCCAATAGTAATATTTAAACAAAAAAATGCATTGTATAATATCTAATATAGTTGGTTGAAAATCTGACATCAATTTTTTAAATGTTAATACAGAAAATGTTTAAGAAGGATTTTATTCCTTATACTGTAAGATTTTTCTTATACATCTTACTATAAGCTTATAAGAAATATATATTTCAAACATGGTATATTTAACAAATGTAGAAATTAGTGACAGAAGACTGTTAAATTAAGTATGAAAGCAAACTAAATATTAATCAAAACATAACCTAATTTAGTTTTGGTGTCCAACTTTTAGGTGATATGAGATGTCTCCTGGTTGTACCAGCAACAAAGGAAGAGGACATTTGTATATTTCTGTGGTAATATTTATTTGGCATCTCTCACATGCCATGATATTATAGCAAATATTTTTATTATGATAAATTATCAGACTGATTGACTAGATTCATGAGGGATTATAAGTAAATATTAAATGTAAGCTGAACATATCTAGTTATTTCTATAAAACATATTGAAATGCCAATGATACTGACCAACTGGGAGAGCATCCAAAGGTATATTTGGATACTGATAACCCATTTCTTTTTCCAGAAATCATGCAAATATTCTCTCTATTCTCAGATGTTAAAGTAATGTTAACATTATTTATTATGTGTCACAGTATGTAGTTGCTACAGTTGCTATTGAAAAAGAGTAAATCCATAACTTAAGGTGCATATAATATAGTAAAGATATAAGACAAATAAATGTAAGAATGTAATACACAATCTAGTAAGAAAGGTTGTCACGAAGTACCAGCAATGTCCGATAGAGTGCAGATGAGGAAAGTATGGCTTCTTTTGAGGGACAGAAAAAAGGATTCATGAAGATGTGGTATTTGAAATGAGTCTGGAAGAACTGATATGATTTAAACTACAGGATAAATGTGTTTCATGCAGAAAGAATGGTATCATTCTAAGAATCCAGGTGGCATTCAGTTCCTTTCACATCCTTAACTCTCTTTCCCCAGACCCCAAAGAAGCAGTGACAATAGGAAAAGCCATTTCATTTCTACTCTTATTTACAGAGCTTTAGTCTGCATCTCACACTCTCCAGTTTGAAGCATGTGTCCTGTCCTCTCTTGATGTGCCTGGCTTCATTAAAGAATCCTCATTTTTGTAACACTTATTAAATTGACAACTTATTTGGATAGCCTGCATGACTTTTCTCATGAGCAACCTTGAGAGTTGCTGACTTGAATCACGTCCTAGTGCCCCAGCAGCTGCCTATTGATAAGATTACAAGGGACACCTCTTCTCTATTCCCCTCCCTCCTTTCCCCCTGACCAGGCATGTAACATCCCACACTCCAGACTAGTTGACTCCAGGGCCTTGATTTTTCTGCCTGGTCTGGGGTCAGGATCAGACAATAGGAAAGCACCATATAACACAGGAACTGTGAGTAATCTTGTTTACTAGGAACAGGAGATACGCTCAGGAGATTGATAAATTGTAGGCTGGAAAGATAATCTAGGCTCATATTGTAGAAGTCTTTGAGTGACAAGCCGAGAAAATTGTATTTGATTTGATAAGAAACAAGAATCCAATGGAGGATTTTGAGCAGAGTTTACTGTTTGCATTTAGTTCACCCTCTCTTTAGGTACTGGGTAAGTGTATGCATGTGTGTGTGTTCTCCATGATATATTCTTATAGGAAAAAGAATAGGGTCTATTAGATTTTCTTTGCATAATGCAACTCCCAACTGTGTGCATGTAAGAAAGGCTTTGTGGTGATGAGGATGATGAGGAAATTTGGGAAAGTTTTTAGACCACAGTACTTTGTAAAACGTCACATACAAAAAGGGCTCAAGCATTCCTGAGAGGGAAACATAAAAATTATCAAAGAGAAAGTAGACAATGCCAGTAAAAATGGAAATATGTATTTAGCCTGTGGAAGTCTTTAGTTTTAACTGGCAGAGACTAGATGGGAACTGAAACAAATCTCAGAGTTTCATGCTCTGCTGACAGCAAAGATATGGTTCAGTTAGCTTCTTGCTGAGTGTTTAAAGGATCCTGAAACTCTTCCAGTTTACAGTACATTTGGCAGCTCCCTGTTGAATAATCTTTTTTATGTGTATTTTGTTTAGAAGTGAATTCTACACCAGTTATTTTAAGTAGTATTTTTAAAATCTGTTGCTGTGTTAATTATAGCAAGGACAGCGGCAACACAATCATAGACTGATGTGAATGTTGTATTTAATGAACCAAGGAAATATCCACCAGGGCTGTATAGAAATTGCAGTGGACTGAAAATAATCAAATATGAATGGGTTTAGGTAGCCAATGGCACTGACAGCTTATGAAGCTGAACACCGGATTTTTTTTTTCTGCTGTAGTTTATGTGAGAGTCACTGAAGAAAAAACCTTTGGCATGATTATATTTTCTTGTGGAATGTAACTAATTTCACAGTGGAATAATTTTGACAAGAGTTCTTAATTTCCTTCCATATGTTTTATTTCCTTTTTTTAAAAAAAAAAAAAAGAGATCTTTGCCCTGGCACATTTGAGTGCTATTGAGCACCATAGAAAAACTGTTTATTTTTTGTGCAAAAAAAAGGAAGGTGAGTGATGGTAAATTGCTCTTACACAATTGCACGCTAGCATGAAGACCTCAAAACCAAACAAAGCAAGAGGCCATCTTGGCTCCTCATCAAAGTCTGAAGCAAAGAGAAAATTATGGATGAGTGCTTAGTGTGAAATTCCACACCCCTCTGCCCCTGCAGACCAGGTGTATAACAACCTTTGTTTTAAAGACAGGCAGAGGAGTTACTGTGTTTTCATTCAAATACAGAAACATTTGAGAAGCAACAGCATGAGAGTAAGTGGCTGAAGTTACAGAAATTAAATAATATTTACCCTTTTCCTATAAAAAGATAACTTCAAACTTGTATGTACAATGTGTAAGGAGGAAAATAAAGAATATCCAGCAGTAGTACTGATTGATGTTGGATTTTTTGAAGGGCAGGTCTTTCATTTCCTTGAATTTTCCATTGATTTACTTCAAAGTATCATTTCTAAATAACTTTCTGGGACAAGGGATCTTGGCATGAAATCTTCAGTATGTTCTAGTTCTAGGATGCTTTATTCTGGTACTTATTTATCTTATGGATTAAAAAGAAACATAGACCCTTAAATGGTTGGTTATGTGAGCTTACCTCATCCACCTCCACCCCATACACATGAACACACACATATAGGTGCACACACACACACACACGCACACACATATATCCTTTCTTGCTGATATTTTTAAATTGTACTCCAAATAAAAATCAATCTGCTGAATAACTTCTGCTTGTTGCAAAGGTAGAAAGTAATTTTTTTCTCTACGATTTCTGAGTTATTAGCTAGTCCTTCTTGTAACAAGATTAAGAGGAGAAAAGCAAACAGAAGCTTATTAACACTTATTGCTTAGATATACTTTCTAAATATTCAGAGAAATTTGTTAATCTTAAAGATGGGGGCTCAGTTCAGGCTTAAATACCGTCCTCTGCTGAAAAAAAAGAAAAAGAGACTTGGAGGACCAATAATGTGGAGGTGACCAGGAAAAGCATGGAAAACAAGGTTAAGGTTTGTTATGCAGATTTAAGTCACTGCCTTCTCTATTGATAAGAATCTCTAGTGATTTAAAGCCATTCCCCACTGGTACAGAGAGGAAGACATCCTAGCCAAGGGAGATTTTCTTTATAAATGTAAATTTCCCTTTACAAAAGGGTAACCTCTACTCTATAGGTTTAGGGCTTCTCATGTATCTGCAGTACCTTCCAATAACCAGCTCAAAATAATCCTTATGCTAAGGAGTCATATTTTGGGATGGCATATTCTGGTCTCCTACATGATTGTTCAACTAAATATCAGTAGAATACAAAAAAGAAGAAGTCGTGCCACAAAGAAACAGTGCTACAAATGTGGTTAAATGTAGCTAACACATATTTAATCATTAAAAATTTCACATGAATTTAAGCCCAAAAGAAAAAATAAGCAAACATTAGTAATTCATTTTAAAACTTTGTTGCTGATGTTTAGTACCTGATACTGTGCTAATGTGTAAAGGCATGAAAAGATGAATAAGATATCTGCTCTTGAGATCTTCAAAGTCTGATAGCAAATATAGAAAGAATTATCAGATAATATGGTGAGTTCTATAATAAATTAAACTTGCCTTTGCAAAAATTATAACAGTGAGGAAATTATGACAGTGAAAGAGATCTGACCTAACCAACTTCATCTTGCTTTTAGCCTCTAAGCTGCCCTTGCTCATTCCTGGGATTAGGCCAAATCAACTTTGGGAGGAATTTCATTTATATTTTTTTACTTTGAAACGAAGATGACAACTGTTTCTTTCCGATACAAACCCCTCCTCACCTGGGAACCAGACTGCCTTTGTAAAACTAATAAATTAGCCACATGATTAGAAATTACAGCTCAGGAGTCATGCAGCCAGAGGCCACAAGAACATCAACCTCCCCAACTGCTCCTGTAAGCAACATTACTATTGTAAAACCTAAGATTGGTGTTTGTGGTATTTCTCAGGCCCTACATTTTGATGGATCAGCCAGCACCACCTAGACTGTGCAAGGTTCTTTCAACTGACTGCACCATGGACTACACCATAGTCCACAGCTATGGTGACCCCTGTGACCCAAACATCCAGATGGCCTCCCAGAGCCAGAAAATCTAAAGTAACAAGAAAACTGCAAAAGGAGAAAAATAGCTAGCTCCTGCAGTGACTGATTAACTGACCTTGCAACATTCCACCGTTGTTCTTGCCTCAACTGATAAGTCAACCTTGTGACATTGGATCCTGTGGCCTGATCAAATGACCTTGCAACATTCTACCATTGTTCCTGCCTCAACTGATAAATCAACCTTGTGACACTGGACCCTGTGGCCTGAATAACCAACATTGTGACATTTTACCACTATTCCTGCCTCAACGGATAGGTCAACCTTGTGACACTGGACCATGTAACACCCCTGCCCCTGGCTTGCAAAAATCCTCCCAAATTGTAACTTTTCATTACCTACCTCAACCTATAAAACCAGCTCCTATCCTACCACCCTCTGCTGATTCTTTTGTTGGACTCAGCCTGCTTGCACCCAAGTAAACAGCCTTGTTGCTCACACAAAGCTTGTTTAGGTGGTCCCTTCATTTGGAGCACGCTTAACAGACTGGTGAACTGACTCCTCTGGTATTGTTGCCCCCACCCAAGAACATATTCAGTGCAAAAGAACAGCTTCAACCCTTGTAAATTAGCTTTAAGAAACCCTAGCCTCCACATTTTCAGGGAGGCTGCTTTGAGTAATAATAAAACTCTTGTCTCTTGTTTAGCTGGCTCTATGTGTATTAAACGCTGTCTTGTGTTTCCCCTGTCTTGATAAATCAGCTGTACCTGGGCAGCAGGCGAGAAGAACCAGTTGGGTGGTTACAAAACAAATAGTTCACAGGCAATGATGGGGCTCACAACACATCATCACAAAATATGATTTTAAGAGACCAGAATATACAACCCTAAAATATGCCTCTGTGGCATATTGATTATTTTGAGAAACTGCAGCCAACAAAGCAGCTCTGAAAAGTTGATTGTTTGTAAGAAAATTGACATCTATAATGAAAATCTCTATTTGTAAGGGTGTCTCCCTCTCTGCACCCTGAAGAGAGGGATGAGTAATTGGAGAAGATATTGACTTAAATCTGCATAACAAACCTTACCTTTGTTTAAGGTGCTTTTCCTGGTCATCTCATCATAACCAAGCCTTTCCCCACATCCTTCTGTCTTTGTTTCAGAGAATAATGGTATGTAAGCCTGAAGTTTAAATGCTTTTCTCTGAGATCTACTCTAGAGAATTACCCATTTCCCAGGTGTCTCATATAAAAATATACATGTTAATACATTTGTTTGTTTTTCTCCTATTAATGTATCTTTTGTTAGAGGAAGTCCCACTTGAGAAATATGAATGGTAGGGAAAATTATTTTTTCTTCCCTACAGCAACTAGAAACTAAGGAGGGTTATTATAAGCAGAGTCAAAAAGGATAAAGCATACACTGGAAAAAATTGTAACTCATATAACAACAAAACAGATCTAATTTTCCTGATATGTAAAAGGCTTCCATAAATAAATAAGACTAATTACCTAGTAGAGAAATGTGAAAACTATATAAACAGATAATTCATTAAAAAGAGATACACATAACTCTTAAAAATATGAAAAGGTGCTGAACTTCAATCATAAGGAAAGAAATAAAACATAAAATTACACTGAAATAACTTCTCTCACCTACCTATAAAGATTGATAAAGATATATAAGTTCGATAATACTGTATTATCAAGAATGTGGGAGAAATGTGCACTTCACATATTGCTTGAGAAAGTTTAAATTGGTATACCACATATGGAGGATAACTGAAAATATTTATCATAATTTTATACTCTCTGATGGAACAACTCCAATTTATTCTGTGAGTATATTAGTATGTTTTTGCAAAATGACATATGTGTTATAGGAAAAAGGTCCCAATCCAGACCCTAAGAGAGGGGTCTTGGATTTCACCCAAGAAAGAATTCAGGTCAAGTCCACAGTGTAAAGCAAAAGCAAGTTTATTAAGAAAGTAAAGTGGGCCAGGCACGGTGGCTCACACCTGTAATCCCGGCACTTTGGGAGGTGACCGATCACTTGAAGTCAGGAGTTCAAAACTAGCTTGGCCAACATGGAAAATGCCATCTCTACTAAAAATACAAAAATTAGCCAGGTGTGGTGGTGTGTGTCTGTAATCCCAGCTGAGGCAGGAGAATCGCCTGAATCTGGGAGGCAGAGGTTGCTGTGAGCTGAGATTACACCACTGCACTACAGCCTGGACAGCAGAGCTAGACTCTGTCTTAAAAATAAATAAATAAATAAAAATAAATGAAAGTAAAGTGGTGAAAGGACAGCTGCTCCATAGACAGAGTAGGATATTCCTGAAAGTAAGAGGAGGAACGTGTCCATCCTAGGTACTATATATATATATACATATATGATAAAAATAGATCTTGGAGAGATGTGGACTGCTGCAAGAGTTTGTGATAAAGGATTAATTTTGTTAATTACTATGTTTTTCAAGAATTGATATTTTTATTTTTAAAGCAAAATTAGGAATGACTTTGTTCTCCAGATATTGAGATATCTGGACACTCCTAAGTCTGAGTCTGTTTAGTAAACATTATTAATCTGTTTCCTTAACCATAAACTTCTAGAGGCTAAGATGCCTAATTTTCTGGAAATGCAGCCCAGCAAATCCCAGACTCATTTTCCTAGCCCTCACTCAAGATGTAGTCAGTCTGGTTCAAGCACCTCTGATATATGTACAAAACTATTAATTCCATCACTGCTTATAATAATAAAAGTTAAAAATCATTTTGAATTTCATAAATAGGAGAGTTTCATAAAAAGGAGATTAAATATACTATGCTATAACCCTGACACAAAATACTATAGAGCTATATGGGAATGATGCTATACTCTCTGCATTAATATGAAAACATATTCCACACCTCTCTCCAAAACACAATCACTTGGTGGAAAAAAGCAATGTGCAGAATATAGTGCATAGTACCCTATCATTTGTGTAAAACCAGAGCAAACTTGTCTTTGCTAATTTATGCACAAATATTTTTGGAAACACAAAAGTCAACCAATGAGAAGTGAAACTGAACAGCATGAAACAAGAGTGCAAAGGAGATTTTTCACTACGTGTCTCTATGTATGTTTAGATTTTGGACTATGTGAATGCAGTATCTTTTGTAATTGCCTGTTAGGTTGTTTTTCTGTCAACTGTACAGACAAAATCAATTCCCTGAGACCACAGCATTGCCCTAAAGAAAAAGTTCAATTAATGCAAGAGCAGCTATGCTGAAGATGAAGTTATTACTCAAATCAATCTCCCCAAAGGCTTGGAGGTTAGAGTGTTTCAAGTATAGCTTGTTGGGCATGGGGCTAGGGAATGAGTGCTACTGATTGGTTGGGGATGAAATCACAGGGGTGTAGAAAATGATTCTCTTGCACTGAGTCCACCTCCGGGTGGGAGCCATGTGACTGATTGAGTCACAAATCACAGATCTGGGTAAAGTCAGCCAGTAATCAGAAACGCAAAAATCTGAAACAACATCTCAAAAGACCAATCTTAGGTTCTACAACAGTGATGTAATCTACATGAGTAATCCGGGAAATTACAAATTTTGTGACCTCCTAAACAATGGCTGGTTATATTTTAGCAGAATTAGGCTCCCTTCATAATCCTAATCTTACAGCCTTTCATTAGTTTTACAAAGGCAGTTTAGTTTGGGGGAAGGGCCATTATCATCCTTGCTTTAAGGTTAAACTATAAAATAAATTCTTTCCAAAGTTAGCTTGGCCTATGCCCAGGAATGACCGAGTACAGCATGGAGGTTAGAAGCAAGATGGAGTCAACTATGTCAGATTTCTCTCATTGTCACAATTTTTCAAAAGTGGCTTCACTATTTGAAAAAATGAATTAAAAAAAAAGGAAAAGAGGAGGGAATAAATACTTTCAATCTTGGTGGTCAGGAAAGCCTTTACAAAGGAAATGGAAGTTGAGCTGAATTTTGGAAGATAAGTGGTTCAAGCAAAGAGGAAAGAGAAATGAATGGCATGAGCAAATACTCAGAAATATGAAAATATATGGAGGGTCAGCGAAACCATAAAATGGCACTTGGAAGGAAGCTTCAGAGTGAAAAAGGAAGCAGTGATATATAAAACAAAGGAAGTAGAAAGCTCCAGGAAGGAGGGCATGATCATTAGCATCAAAAGGGGCCAGGAGGTCACCTCAGGCTGCAGCACTCCTGCTGTTTTTCTGCAGCTTATCTGCAGTTGATCTCCACTTTCTGCTCTTGACTTTTGCCATTGGACACTGTGGTTAAAGGTGTTGGTTTTATTTCTAGTTTTGCTAACCAGTGATTTGCAGATTCTTTGTTATCAATGTGTTTCTTTGTTAGGCACTTGGATCATAAAAAAGTAACAGATATAACAGATTACTTCAAAAATTTTAAAATCTATCTTGTGGGAAAAATTCCATAAGCTAAAAAGCTTGTGGACAATTAGAAAGCAGTATACTTAAAATGCAAAATAGTACAAATAAATTTATGATTTTCTTAGCACTTAGTTTATTAAGATACATTACAGAGCTTCCTGAGTGGTGATCAAATGAGGCCATCATGGAGTGCAGTATGAATAGAAGGAATGCTGATGAAGACAATAATGACGATGTAAACATAATGATAATCTTGTAAGGAAGAGAATATTTCAGTCCAGCTCTATGTTTTCCTTTGTGCTTAAGCCAGTTCCTCCCCATGCTTTTTCTTCAGAACTTTCCATAACTGTGTGGTTAAATGGATAACATTGCCCAGGATTCCAATAAAAGTTTCACGAATTTATGTTAGGAAAATGAGCAGGACATTCAGGAAATAAAAGGAGGCTGGATGACATTGACAGAAGGAAGAGCATGAGTAGAACTCTCCTCTCCTGAAAGGAAGTGACTTGTTCTAGCCCCAGGGAATGAGAAGAGTGCAGTTCTGGCCTGATCATCAACTAGGGCTGTGATAGTGACCTGATCATTTCACCGCTCTCAATTTCAGTTTGATTACCCATAAAATGACAAGATCAGTGGTTTCAAATTTTTCTTTTAGGTGTGCCATTTTATTTTTCTTAGGTAAACTGTGCTTAAAAGACCAGTAGATAGAATAGTGGTAGGAGCGGCTCTGGCTGGAGCAGGTGTGGGCAACCAACTGCCCTCTTTCATCACTGCCTTTTGAGATGACCTCTGAATGAAGCATCATAATCCAGTAAACGAGTGAAACAAACCATCGTATGGTCCATTCAAGTTCTAGTTTTTAAAATTGTCCATGGCTTTAGTATTCTGAGAGCACTGAAAAGGTGATTAGTCAAAGGATGAGATTATTCTAAAATACATTTTCTCAATGTTTTCTTTGATCATCTCAGTAGTATTTCAACTTTGGATTATAAAAAAGCTATTCCCCTGGACATCATGGTGGTCTAGGAACCCCAATAACCTTACTGAGATGCCTATATACCAACCTCAGAATCTTATAACTGAAAGATACATGAGTTGGCAGTTATATATTATATAAACCTCAAAGGCAAAGAAAATGCAAGCCTTTTAAAAGTCTGGACTTAATATCAAACAATGCTTATTGGCATTATATTATTCTCCTACAATACATTCACATGAAGATTAATTATTTTATAACAGAGGAGCAATTTATCTAAAAGCTAATTTTCCTCACAGCATAGATCATTCTCTATATATCATTATGTCACATGCACATTGAAAGGTCGTTGTGTTAGTGTGTTAGGGTTCTCCAGAGAAACAGAGTCAATAGGAGAGTCTATACATATATACATATATATGAGATTTATTATAAGAAATTGGCTTACTTGAGTATGAAGTCTGAGAAGTCCCATGAAGTCCCACAATCTGTCATCTGCAAGCTGGAGACCCGGAGGTGTAATTCAAAGGCCTGAGTACTGGAGAGCTGACAGTGTACTTTCCAGTCTGAGTCTGGAAGAGCAATGAGAGCAGGAGAAGATTGATGTCTCAGCCCCAGCAGTCAGGCAGAGATTGAATTCAACCTTCCTCAGTCTTTGTTTCATTTAAGCCCTCAATGGATCAGATAATTCCCACCCACATTGATGAGGGACATCTGCTTTATTCAGTCCACAGATTCAAATGCTAATCTCTGTCTCTCTCTCTCTTTTAATGAGCTAGGATCTCACTCTATTGCCCAGGCTGGAGTGCAGTGGTGCAATCTCGGCTCACTGCAACCTCCAACTCCAAGGCTCAGGCAATTCTCATACCTCAGCCTCCCAGGTAGCTGGGACTACAGGTGTATGCCACAATGTCCAGTTAATTTTTTGTGTTTTTTAGTAGGATGGTGTTTTGTCATGTTGCCCAGGCTGGTCTCAGACTCCTGAGCTCAGGCAATCTGCCCACCTCAGCCTCCCAAAGTGCTAGGATTATAGGTGTGAGTCACCACATCCCACCTTCAAATGCTAATCTCTTACAGAAGCACCCTCACAGATGCATTCAGAAATAATATTTAATCAGATATCTGGGCATCCCATAGCTCAGTCAAGTTGACATGCAAAATTAATCACTAGTCATGAAATTCAAAGCTTAAATGTAGTTATGATTTGGGCTAAACTTTTAGGCTGTTCTTGATCAGTCCACAGTGGTTTATTATAGAGATGGTACCACCCTAATAGTTTGTTGATTCATATTTCTAACCCTTACATGGTGTTTATCTTAGTGTTGGTAGGCCAGTTTGTTGCTTTCCAAAAAAAATAAAATATGCTGATGCTGCCTAGCTGCAATTAACCAACATTCTTAAAGCCTTTGCCAAGATGGATTGTTTATGAGAACTCATGGTGTGCAGCACTCACTTTCTTCAATAAAATTAATTGAAAAGGTCTAACTGTTGGTGAGTGAGGACTGTGGTGGCTTTAGCCACCTTCTGATTGCTTGGGCAGATGTGTGTCAGCATGCCTTCTCTTCTGCTGGGGAGTGAAGGAAGTTCCCTTATGTGTGTGCCCAGGACTGGCTCCTGTTCCTGGAATAAATACCATCATGTTGTGCAGTCTTGCAGTTTCTAGTAAGTGCTGTGCATGATTGGCATGTCCTTCAGAAAGCAGCGAGCCTGGATAGGAGACAGAAGGGAAAGCGAGAATGATATCAACAGCCTCCAAGGGGATTTATTTTAAAGCCTGCCATGTTGTCAACATTGTTTCAATACGACAGCTGAGGCTTTAGCCAAGTATTGAACATCTAACCCCATTTGGCTCGTCACTTTAAGCTGTGCCTTTTTCTAAATGGAAAGGCTGACCCTCTGAGAAACCACAGTCTATGTTTGGTTCATCACCAAGTTCAAGATGATTATCTAAAGTTTGTTTGAACCTCAAGGGAGAATAAAATTGAACTGAAAATCTCATCCCAGAAAATTTCTCCAGTGATTTTTGGCCCTTCGGCTTTTGCTTAGAAATGACATGAAAGCAGCTTTTGTCTCCTGACCATTTGAGACTGGATGGTGGATTCCAGGCGTATCATATGCCATTCTGGTGATAATCCAGCCGGGAGAAAAAAAAGTATTTAATCATTTTTGAAATGAGCAATAGGACATGGAGTTTAATCTCAGTTTAAACATTGTTTAACTTGTGTTTCTTTTGCTGATAGATATTGTCATATACAACAGTTTATGTGTTTCAACTTCTAAAGACTGAGAATTTTCGTACTAAAAATTCAACAGCTAGGACAAGTGAAATCCAAGCTCTCAGAATAGTCAATAAGAATGCAAACTTTGAAGTTAGACTTGGGTTTAAATTTCTGCTCTACCACTTCTTAGAGACGAAACCAAGAGCAAGTTATTAACTTCTCTGAACTTTGGTCTACTTATCTTTAAAACAAGGTTGACAGTGCCCCCTTTAGAGGCCTGAAATGAAGATTATATAACCTCTAAGCAGAGTGTCTGGATCTTAGTAAATTCTTTATAAATGGTGACAATTTTTATGTAGTAAACAGAGATCACAGTGGATATGTAATATATGCAATCAGCCTGTAAACTTGTTTTATTCATATTTGCCACTATTCCTTCCAAGATAATAGATCTTATTAAAAACAGTAATTGGAGTAATGCAATGATACCTTTGGAGGGAGATCATTATACTAAATATTGTCATTTTATTTTATAAATGTTTAAAAGAAAAAAATTGTCTTTATACTTCACTGCATATTGTTGGTACTTGCTATGTTTTACTCTAAAAAACTGCCATGCCACACTATCAACCAATATTTTAACAAATTTTTTTTGAGATGGAGTCTTGCTCTGTCACCCAGGCTGGAGTGCAGTGACACGATCTCGGCTTTACTGCAACTTCCACCTCCTGGGTTCAAGCGATTCTCCTGCCTCAGCCTCCTGAGTAGCTGGGACTACAGGCGCCCACCACACCCAGCTAATTTTTGTATTTTTAGTGGTGACAGCATTTCACCATGTTGGCCAGGCGGGCCTCAAACTCCTGACGTTGTGATCTGCCCACCTTGTCCACCCAAAGTGCTGAGATTACAGGTGTTAGCCACCATGCCCAGTCAACAATTTTTAAATAACAGAACTTTTATGTATAATAAGAAGAAATGAAAGGCATTTTTATGTTGGAGATTATAATTTAACAAGTTTTGATCTTCAAAGTTTTGTCTTCCTAAACAAAGGAACATTATCATTGTTTGAATTGTAAACAAGTATGCTAGGAATAAGGAAGAGTCCTAAGCTGGCTGTGGAATTTGCAATAGTATTGAGCCGACTTAAAGTAACAGTGAGGAACAAAATGTTTTAACTAGCTTGTGGCATTTCAGCTGGACTATGTCAGTAACTTCACTCCTAAACGTTTATCTGGTGATACTGTGTATCCGCCTATAACCAAATCAATAATAAAATAGGAGTGGGTTATTGGGTTGGTTCATAACTGTTCACATCATTTATTTAGCACAGTGAGATGCTATATATACATATTTGTCGTTGTTGTTTGTGTTTTAGACAAAGTCTTATTCTCTCACCCAGACTGGAGTGCAGTGGCATGATCATGGCTCACTGTAGCCTTGACTTCCTGGGCTCAAGTGATTCTCCCACCTCAGCCTCCTGAGTAGTTGAGACCACAGTCATATGCCACCACACCTGACTAATTTTTAAATTTCTTGTAGAGAGGGGATGTAACTATGTTACTCAGGTTGGTCTTGAACTCCTAGACTCAAGTGATTCTCCCGCTTTGGCCTCCCAAAATGCTGGGATTACAGGTGTATGCCACCGCACCTGGCCAAGCTACAGAATTTTAGGGACCATGCATCTGTATTTAAATTGGTAGTTCTAGTCCAGACACGGTGGCTCACACCTGTAATTCCAACACTTTGGGAAGTAGAAGCAGAAGGATCACTGAGTCCAGGAGTTTAAGGCTCCAGTGAGTTAGGATCCTAGGACTGTGTCATTGTACTAAAGGCTGGGTGACAGAGTGAGACCCTGTCTCATAACAACAAAAACAAAAGTATATTTGTAGTTCTAACCATAATTTTTTTTTCTTTTTAAATTCTTTAGTTTAGTTATATGGTTCTGTCAATGAAATGAGTAGGCAGTAAATATTGAGTTAAGAATATTAATTTTAAGGCTGAGCACTGTGGCTCATGCCTGTTATCCCAACTCTTTGAGAAGCCAAGGCAGATGCATGACCTGAGGTCAGGAGTTCGAGACCATCCTGGCCAATGTGGTGAAACCCTGTCTCTACTAAAAATACAAAAATTAGTCAGCTGTGGTGGCGCATGTCTGTAATTCCAGCTATTCAGCAGGCTGAGGCATGAGAGTCGCTTGCACCAGGGAGGCAGGGATTGCAGTGAGCTGAAATTGCACCACTGAAATCCAGCCTGGGCAACAGAGTAAGATTCTGACTATATATATATATATATGTGTGTGTGTGTGTGTGTGTGTGTATATATGTATATATGTGTATATATACATATGTATACATGTGTACATATATGTATATATGTGTATATATACATAATAGCTCAAATTCTGCTACCTCCCCCAATATAGCAATATGTATATATATACATATACATATACATGTATATATAGCAATATGTATATATATACACATTTGTGTATATATACTTATACACATATATACACATGTATATATGTACATGTGTGTATATATAAGTATATATGCACACATATGTGTATATATACACATGTATATATACACACATATACACACATATATATGTGTATATATATATACATGTATATGTATATATACACATATGGATATATTAAGGGTGGTAGCAGATATATATATATTAAGGGTGGTAACAGATATATATATATACACATGTATATGTATATATACACATATGGATATATTAAGGATGGTAGCAGATATATACACATATATATACATCTCTATATATATACACATATATACACACATATATGCACATTTATATATGTATACACATATATATAAGTTTTGATATATGTGTGTATATATATGTATACATATATATATTATATACACATTTTGATATATGAGGGGAGGTAGCAGAATTTTAGCTATTATATGGGTACAGCAAAGCCAAATTCCCTGATTTATTGTATGGCTGGAAATGCAAACAAAATCAATTCCAAAAGTGGTGTTTTTAAAATACTTAAAACAAAGCTATCAATGGAATAATAGCTTCCTTGGGAGGTTCCTTTGAAAACAAAATCCATTAGAATGACAGGCAGTTTTAATGCATAAACAATTTTATTCCTTTATAGTCACACACCATGCTGTTTTATTTAAGAACTTAGTTTTTTCTCAAATACTAGCCCTATGCTACCCACTTTCACTATATTACTCCAATAGAAAACTGAGAATTCTAAAATAAAGCATTAGAAACTCCTTTAAATTTTTTTATCAGAAGAAAACTACGTGTTATTAGCAGCTAATGATTATGTCTTTCTAGTCAGCCTTAAACATGAGTTGACATGCATAGGAAAATAACACAGTAGATGCCTTGATTGCTTTTAGATCCCTGAAAACAGACACTTAATTTCCTTCACAGAAAAAAAAATTTTTTTTTCTTTAATGTTGGCTAGTTAAGTGTAGGAGTAATCAAAGCAGTCAACTCTGGAACAAAAGGTAGTGACTTACAATTTGGTCCATTTACTTAGTACACAAATATGTTTCCTAAACTGTATCAGGTGGTAATAATAGGGCTGTCCATCATAAATAGGCCTGTAAGAAGGATGGGATGAAAATATTTGAAACAGATGATGGGGCCTGTGTTAATAAAGACTAGAAGAAAGGCTAGTGTCTTTCAGGTTCTGTGTATGTTTCCCCGGATTTAACTTCAATGTCTCATATTACATTTTTGATTAAAATTTTTTTTTTGAGACAGAGTCTTGCTCTGTCACCCATGCCAGAGTGCAGTGGCACAATCTCTCTGCCTCCCGTATTCAAGTGACTATCCCCCGTCATCCTCCTGAGTAGCTGGGATCACAACACCCACCACCATGCCCGGCTAATTTTTTTGTATTTTTAGAGAGACGAAGTTTCACCACATTGGTTAGGTTGGTCTCAAAATCCTGAACTTGTGATCCACTCACCTCAGCCTCCCAAAGAAATACTGTGTGTTCTTAGGAATTCCGAAACCAGAGTCAACACTTCCCGCTGAAGTCAGTTACATGGTAGACATTGTCTGAGCTCATGCGTAAGACTTTTTTCTTTACTTTTAAAAATGTCTTATGTCTTAATCTATTTTCTCCTCTGACCTCTGTGAATATTTCTATCACCTTAATGACTTAAGGAATACAAACTGGACTCAGTGTTTTGCTGAATGTCTGTCTAATCATTCTAATGGCCCCTACTTATCCAAATTTCCCCAAAGAGAAATGACTAAATTCAATAGGAAAATTATTTTATTGGTCTTATTCCTCACATATAGGCCAGTAATATTGTTTCTCTTTTTAATAACAGCATTACTTTGTTGGTAATTAATTCTGTTAATTCAACTGAAGGCATTTTAAAAAATGAATTGTACTCTACCTATCTCTTCATAACTGTGTTTTATTAGTTTCTGATCACTTCTCCATTTAATCACTGCTGTTTTGAATACTAGTTCAATCTGCTAAGAATATCTGGGTACTTGAAAGGTTAAAAAATAAATAAAACAGATTGAATCATGACTAAAGCCTCCCTGAATATTTATTCTTTCTACTTTTTATTAGTGGGTATGATTTTAAAGGGCTTTGTCTTATCTCTCATAGAAAGATGGAGTTGATAAAGAAAGTTGTAATTCAAAGTCTGCTAAAGTTAGTCTTAAAACAATTAACATGCTGTATATTGTACAATTAGCTGTAGTCTAAATCTCTGCCATGCTTTCCAGTTTACTTTCATAGTGTAACGAGCACAAGCAATATAGATCATGTCTTCTATGGGTTATTATAAAATAAATGAAATGGCCAGAGAGTATGCAACACCACTGGGCTGCATCTTTTCTTTTTTGAGATGGAGTCTCGCTCTGTCGCCCAGGCAGGAGTGCAATGGCATGATTTCAACTCACTGCAACCTCTACCTCCTGTGTTCAAGCGATTCTTCCTGCCTCAGCCTCCCAAGTAGCTGGGATTACAGGTGCCTGCAACCACGCCCGGCTAATTTTGTATTTTTAGTACAGATGAGATTTCGCCATGTTGGCCAGGCTGGTCTCCAACTCCTGACCTCAGGTAATCCATCCACCTCAGTCTCCCAAATGTTGGGATTACAGGCATGAGGCACCGCGCTGGGGGCTGTATTTTTATAAAATTTTTTCTCCTAAATAACATCCTGTTAATGGCATGCAGTTTCTTTATACCTGTTTTTCTTTCTCTGTGGTTCAGTAATTTTTTCTTTCATTTTGCTATTACTAATGTGTACTAAGGAGTAGCTCTTTCAAATTAAGTACAGTGTAATTTTTTTTTTAGCTAGAAATCTTGGCATTTCCTGTTCTCCCCTTGATCCTCTCTCCTTGCATGTCTGCTATTTCTCAACCACCTCATACAAGGATAAGGATGTGGTGGCCTCCTTCAGCTTTTAAGAGTCTTTGAATGACTCTTCAATTGCTTAGAGGCTTTTATCTCCTATCTAGAGTCTTTCAAAACTGTGACTCAGTTTTTTTCTTGTTTGCACAATCAGCCCTTTGTCTTTAGGGGTTCCACATCTGTAGAGTCAACAAAACAGATTGAAAGTACTTGGGAAAAACTCACATCTGTACCAAACATGTTCAAACTTTGTCTTCTCTTTCCCTAAACAACACAGTATGACAACTATTTACATAGCATTTGTATTGTATTAGGTATTATAAGTAATCTAGATGTAATTTACAGTGTATTGTAGTATGTGAGTAGTATGCAAATATCATACCATTTTATAACAGAGACTTGAACATCTGTGGATTTGGGGATCTGCAGGAGGTCCTGGAATCAATGCTCCAAAACCCCCTGGATATTGAGGGACAACTGTACTTTGAACTGATAGGTTTGCTTGGAAATGAAAATTCCTAAAGCTTTAAAAGTGGCAAGCCTAATATAAATTTCAAGGTCACTTTTTTTTTTTAAAAGAAAACATACCATTACCTAACATGGAAAAAGAATTAGTTTACAAAGAAAACATAGACAAATTTGGTCCCAGATGCTGAGGCAAGGAAATAAAAAGGAAACTTGAAAAGCTGAGTTAAAAGAATGTTTTCCAATTTAGAAAAATAGACGCATCTTCTAAAATCCTTTGGGAAATAGTGCAGAAGTCATAACGCATATAATTCTTTCTCTAAAAATGGCATATGATTGAAACAACAGAGTATTCTGGGGAAAAAAAAAAACCCAAATCACTTCAGTTATATTTGTGCTTTGTTCTCGTAAGCCACTTCCCTTTGCTGAAGCCAGAGGACTATGAATCTCGTCTCTGAAATTTTCAAGTGTCCTGAATCCTGTTTTCCATGAACAACTAAAACTCAATTATATACATAAAATGAAATTTCAATAACTGAACATATGAGAGTAAGATCTTACGAGGGGTTGATAATCAACAGAATTAATGAGAGTGTTTGATTTCATGCAGCAGTTTCCACAAAAGGTAGAGAGCCACAGTAAATGCCACAAGTTGCATTGTAATCAAGCTCCTCTTGTAATGATTGCAGGCTCTTAATTTATTGAAACTAATTTTGAAATCATGGTACCATACATGCTGTCTACTGTAGAAATAATTTATAAACATTAATTGCAGGAGAGAGAGGATCCATTTGCTTCAAAGAGCCCATCAGCAAGCTGTCCTTCCTGTTTTATCAGTAAGTAAAGCTGAGAGCAAATAACAGATGGGACTGTCCCTTGGTGGTGGCACAGAGCACGCATGAAATATAGCACAATCTTCCTCCAGTGTGTTACGCTTTTAACAGTAGAAGATCAGAGCAGGAAAGGTGTGGGCCAGGATGAATGACTGTCTCTGATGAAACATTCTTTTCTTCTAGCAAGATTCCTGTAGCAGATTGAGCTCTGGCAGTTGATCTCAGCGCCTTGATAGAGTGTCATTATAAAAATGCATCTGGAAGATTCTGTGGAAAAGAGACAAGTCTCAGAAGACCAAGGTGAATCCAAGGCCTGATCTGGACTCTTAATGGGTGGTTAAATTTTAGTTCCTTTAAATAAGCATCAAAGAAACCACAAAATCACAGATATAGCTGCCATAGACAGCTATATTTGATACTCATTTACCATGTGTGACAATCATTTCATCCTCTCACCATATTTTATTCTACTTACTACATCTACAAGAAGGTGAGCAGTTGTGCATTTGATGTGTGTTGGGGGTTGTGAGGCTAAAATCTTCTGCCTCTGTTATTTGTAGAACCACACTGAAGGCTGTTATTAGGGCTGTGGAAGCTATATTTAGTACACGTTATTCCTAATGGAAAAATCTATCAGCCCCACTTCAGTGACTATTATTAAACAGCTTTTTAGGCAGTCAGATGGAAAGCAGTCCCCAATCCCACTAGTAGATTCATGCCCCATTCATTATCACTGTTCACAGTAGTGTTTCTCAATGTTTTTCACTTATCCTGGGTTTCTAACTCTGCCTCATTCCTTCAGCTTTGGACACTGCTCTTATGTCCTGCTGAAGTGAAAAGATCAAGGCTGCCTGATCTCCCATAATAAACAACTGTAACCTGTCCCTCTTTGATGTATGATATCATTGTCATCATTAATTTTTCTTCTCTTCTATTTTAGGGAAAATATTACGTTCTTCTTTTATAAAGTTAATCCACACACGTGCTCTTAATTTGACCCATTTCCAGTCATTCTTCAATTATCCCCATGATTACTGACATATTCAATCTTTTTCTCTTAAGCACATTCTCTGATTGACTTGCATTTACCTCTTATAAAGAAAAGAACCAAAGCATTACTTCCAAATCTGCATTGCCCTTCAAGCTACTATCTCCCCTATTTCTAAGAAACTTCTTAAAAGATTAGTCTGTCATCATTAGTTCCTATAATCGTTCTTCTTCATCTAATTTACTCCTCACTTTATCACAGTCTCACTTTTTGCTCCCCAGTCCCTTGAAATTGTTCTATGAAAGTCTAACCGGGTTGTCCCGACGCAGGGGCTCAGCCCCCTCCCTGTGCTAGCCAAAGATGTAACCGGGGGTGCCCAGGTTCTTGGGCTCGCTTGCTTCAGGGATGGGGTAAAGGGCCCTGGCGGCGCGGTGAGCTTACTGCTCAAATAAATATCGGACCCAAAGAGTTCAGCAGAAAATGATTTATTAGGTAAAGAGAGGGAAAGAGAGAGGGCTCCCACGCTGCTGTAGGAGGGGAATCTGGAGGGGATATCCATACAGGCAGAGGGAGAGACAGCTCCCATGCTGTTGCGGGAGGGGATCCCGCTGGGGAGGGTCTCCCAGAGAGGAAAGTTTGTATAGCGAAGGGGCAGGAGGATTTTAACCCCTGTGTTATTCCCTCCTCATTCATGTTCTTGTCCAGCGAGAGGAGTTCTTTCAAACTTCCTCTGGAGTGATTGATCTTTGACTCTGATGCTGGATTGGCTGCTAGGTCCACAACTAGAGCCCCCTCCTCTCAGAGCTTTTCGCAGGCTTTTTGAACAAAGCAGCACACCTGGAATTTCTACCTAGCCGGTAGGGGAAAGTCAGAGAACTTTACGTTCTGGATGGGGAAGTGGATGGAGGCATGGCGCTGGGAAGTTCTTGCCTTTAAACCACACCCCCGTGGACTCAGTTTTCAGTCCCTCAAAAGCATCTAATTCCTAATCGATTGAACACAATCATGATCATTTCACTATTGGGACTATGAACACTCTTTCTACGTCTTGGCAGAAGGCAGGTCCAAGGACGAAGAGGTCATATGCTTTGCCTTTCTCTATCCAGGCAGAGAGGACACAGGCACACAGCCTTCGTTTGGCAGTCCGATGGTCTCATCTGGGGATAGAGGAAAAACGGCGACAGAGCCACAGTAGCAGCGGCAGCAGAGACTGGGACAGAGGTGATAGTGCCAGCTATGGAGACTGATGTCCCAAGCTAGACTTTTCCTATGCACTGTTCCCTGTTGACTAATCTCCCTTGGCTCCTATGGACTTTCTGAGCGTTCTTGTCTAAATTTCATATAATTCTGTGGGCTAATATCTTTGCTATAAATTACTTGCTTCCCTTAATTGAAGCATATTTGCTTTATCTTCCTTTGGACTAAAAACTTCATTAGAAAGGAAAGTCATACTTGGGAATCGGTTTAATGTAATAGAGTTTTAGGCAAAGTGGAGTCAAGAGTCAGTAAGTGAAATTTTTTTTCAGACTAGGGCCAAAAGGAGTGAAATCCCATTTGTCCTCACAGACAAGACGCTGGTAGCCTATCCTATGCCGTGGTGAAACAGCTAACTAAACAGTGCCTCTGGTCCCTGGAATGAAAGGCTTTTTTTGGAACGCAATGCTTATTCCAGGCGAGGTTTGGGGGCAGCCAAGTTGCCACTGTCATTAAAACGATAAATGACTGTAGGGATAAAGGGGATGTTTGGAGGGCACTGAATAGCTTAAAAACAAAAATGTAAATGATAGTTAATCTCCTTAAATTCTTGATTATGGCAGAGACTGTGTTCCTGGAACTCTCACAATGCTAACAGAGTCTCAATTATCTCCACTTCTTTCAACTTGTGGGTAGTTGAAGATCAAACTCCAACTTTGATATTTTGATCACCAAATTGTACTATCAACTGATTTTTACAGTCTTAGGGTCTTTGTATGAGAAAGTGAGAGAGAGAGCTATGCTCACAAAACTGTAGGACTGGAGGATCCTTAGCACCACAGTTTGACAATGTTGGGTGATTTCAAAGCCTTGAACTCACAGCTTCTTCCCCATCTTAGGTGTGTGCTGGAGCCAGCTCTTGACAGCTCCTAAGGCCAACTGCATTTATCTCATCTCCACTCTGTGTCCATGATATATTGACAATTTGAAGTCAGTTACAGTACAAGTATTTCAAACTACAAATCAGGGCTGTCCCTGCCCCCCTTGCCAGAGAATGGATTGTTACATTTGCCGGTGCAGTACTGTTCTTGGCGCTACTGAAGTGCATCCTCCCTTCTTC
Organism: Cheracebus regulus; assembly: GCA_963574635.1. Lineage (NCBI taxonomy): Eukaryota > Metazoa > Chordata > Mammalia > Primates > Pitheciidae > Cheracebus > Cheracebus regulus. The sequence continues at coordinate 68,593 of CAUYQU010074464.1, forward strand.
AATGGGGTTGTCTTTTCTTGCTTGGAGACTGTATTCCCTTTCTTCTTCAGAGGCTGATTTTGCAAGAGAGGATCTGTTTACCACTTAGAACTGTGAACACCAACTCCATCCCCATTTATCTCCAGACTTGAACTAGTGGTTAAATCCCAACATGTCCCAGAGAAGTAAAGTCGGGATGAGAATATTTCATTCTTTTATCTTATGACAACAAAACTTGGGACTATGTGTACTAGTAGATTGACCCTAGACAGGTAATGTGTGATTTTTCAGAAGAATGAATGTAACAGTCTGAGCTTCTATGTTGAAAGAGTTACCCAGAGTGGCTGCAGTGGGTCTGATTCTTGCCTCATTTTCTTGGTTATCATCTAGGTTTCATGGAGGCTTAGGATAGTGAAGTTGAGATCCCAGAAATTTCTTAAATAATGCAGGGAAGGGTAGCAAATACTCTAGGGTGGAATTATCATACATAAATCACTTTCATCCTGATTTGTTACCCAAGATGTCTAGAATATTATTTCTTTGCCAAGCTCTTGAGAAATGTGTTGGTAAGGAGAGTAGCAGCAGTTTTGAGAAGAGTTTGTTCTACTGTTATTCCTAAGCTGAGGATGTTGATTCCAGACGCTTCAGTTGACACGGTTTCCCTGATTGAAATGAGAAAGACACTAATCTAGGGCAGCAGAGGCCAAGTAGCAGCATTCAAAGGAAGGATGCAAAATCATTGTGGCTAACATAAAAGGCAGTAGAGCAAGCTGATCAGCAGAATGTTGTGTATTATAGAAATCTTTGGTAGTGGTTCACTAATCAGTGGGTCCCTTGACTGAAATAGATGATAGTACATTAGTCCTTCTTGATTTGTGTTATGGAAAACACCCATACCTGTGAAGTATAGGTCTGACATGGGTCACCATTAAGGGGAGTTACTCATTCTCTCCCAATTCTCAGACCTGAGTTAATTCTATAATCAAGAATTCTTTGAAGATGAACTCAGCAATAATACCACTTGTCTGTGCAATAAGTCTTCCCAGGCTTCAGCAAAGGATCTTTGGCTATTGCAGATTTTGCAGATAAATAGCCTTTAATCTGGTTTGCCTATTCTTTGTTTGGGAGTTTATTCAGAATGGCTAGAAAATGCTGTCCTTTTGGAGAAAAAAATTCCGAAGAGCCACTGCTCTTTTACACCAATGATGTAGCAAACATCATGAATAGTGATATTACATTCTAAGGGTAATATGCTTTTAAGGGTCAACATTCACATAAACATTTTCAGGTACCCAAAGTTGCCGTTTTAACTTTGTGACAAAAATAGACTGCATTTTAGGTCATGCTGATACAATACTTCCTAGAATCTGGCTACACAGACATTTCATGCCAGGTATTATTTATATGTGAATAGAATGCAGTGGAATGTGAATAGAATGCAAAGGAGCTGTAAAATTCCATACAGTAAAAACACATACAGTAAACATGCCCTGAAAAACAGAGATAACCAGAGCTTCAGGATACTGTTAAATACCAACTCAGAGCTATCCTGATTCCCAGAGACTGAGAATACCACTGTCTCTACTGATCAGAATGACAAATTGTACTTCAGGTGATAGATTGAGTTTTGATCTCAGTTGGCCTCTAGGTAGTCCAGGCTTGTGGCTGTTTTTCGGAGTATATTACTGGAATCGGTCTCTTAAGCAACTGGCAGAATCCCCAACTGGGTCTCTGCACTGTGGAGTAGGGCTGTTGTGGCAGAAAAAGCCAAGCTTCTGGAATTGCCCTTACCTACTAAAGCACTAAAATCCAAAGCAGGATTGCATTCCTAGATGAATTATGGAAATTAAAAATATCATTAAAAGCCCAAAAGATGTGTTGATGATTCTTTTTGTGTCTCTATTTTGTCCTGTGCAGAAATGGTGCAGGCTTAGAAGATGTAGAGATATACAGCGATTATAAATTGTACCCCTGTGCTCGCTTTGGTAGCACATATACTAAAATTGGAATGATACAGAGAAGATTAGCATGGCCCCTGCGCAAGGATGACACGCAAATTCGTGAAGCGTTCCATAAAAAAAAAAAGAAATAAGAAATAAGTTGTACCCCTGGATGGTCGTTTAACAAATATTTCTTCAGTAGCAACCAAGATTCATGCTTTGTGCTAGGTGTCAAAGGTACAATGATGAGCAAATCTTGACATACTCTTTGCTTTTATAGCACTGATAATTCAATTGTACAAACTAGGCAGCCACAGCTCAAGGTAATTCTATAAGCTTGTGTTACAGGGGAACCCTTCGTTGTCCTGGTGCATGTGTGTATCTGTGTGTCTGTGTGTGCAGGGAGTTTTGGAGGAGAAAATGGGAAAGGTAGGAAAAGTCTTACTTCAGCAAGTGATACTTCAGATGACCTCTAAGGCAGAGGTAAGTGTTAAACAGCACAAAGGAGTCTGGGCAATGATTCCACAGCAGGAGAGAAGAGTGTGCCTGAGAAGTGAATGGAAGACAGTACACCCGGAGTGAGGAATGTAAGGCTCAGAGTGACCAGAGACGAGCCTGAAAAGTAGGCATGGTCCTGAGTCTGCTGACTTTTCTCTGATCTGAATAGCAATGAGAAATCAAGTGTGTAGCTTTAAGCAGGGAAGATATAATACCATGATTAGACATATAAAATAATTCTCTGGCTGCCGTATGGGCATGAACGGAGAGTGGCAAGGTATGTTATTGAACTGTTGAAGTGAGAGTTTGTTGTATGGATGTAGAAATAGGTAGATAGATTTATGAGATATTTAGGAAGTAATATTAATAGTACCCATGATTGACTGTTGGCGCTGGATTGAATACTGGATGTGAGGCAGTAGAAAATGTTAAACAATGTTCTTCTATTTCTGGTTTGCATGGCAGGAATATATTTATACTGAATAAGATTGGGGCCAATGATCTTAGACCTATAATATTTAAGGGGGCTGGCACCCATTCATATGAAGATGTTGAGGGAGAAATTAGACAGGAGGATAAAGCATAGGAACTGGTTTGGTGATGAAATAAATATGGAAGTCGTTGGTCCATAGAAGGGAAATGAGGTCAGTTACGTGGAGAAAACGCAGACGGAGAAGAGCAGAGCCCGAGGCTGTGCACTGACAGACATCAGCACAGAAGGTAAAAGTGCCCTTTGAAACATGAAAATAAAACCCTAAGCCCCTAAACCAATTGAATAGACCTCTTCTTGGCCAAGGGGACCTCAGAGAAACCTTAAAAACTAAGTTGACAGCCATGACAGGATGGGAGGTCAGCTGTGCCTCATACCCACTCCCTTGCTTACCGCCACCAGGCTTTCTTCCCTAGAAGTTAAACAGAAGCCAGCCCTTTTGAAACTTCTGCCACCGATATGAAGCAATGACTTGACGTTGCCCCTCCCTTTCAGTTTTTCTTTTTTCTTTTTTTAAAAAATATATATATTTTATTGTGTTTTAGGTTCTGGGGTACATGTGAAGAACATGCAAAATTGTTGCATAGGTACATACATGGCAATGTGGTGTTCTGCCTTCTTCTCCACCTATATCCGGCATTTCTCCCCACGTTATCCCTCCCCAACTCCCCACCCCCCACTGTCCCTCCCCTAGTTCCCCCCAACAGACCCCAGCGTGTGATGCTCCTCTCCCTGTGTCCATGTGTTCTCATTGTTCAACACTTGCCTATGAGTGAAAACATGTGGTGTTTGATTTTCTGTTCTTGTGTCAGTTTGCTGAGAATGATGGTGTCCAGGTTCATCCATGTCCCTACAAAGGACACAAACTCATCATTTTTGATGGCTGCATAATATTCCATGGTGTATATGTGCCACATTTTCCCTGTCCAGTCTATCATCAATGGGTATTTGGATTGGTTCCAAGTCTTTGCTATTGTAACCAGTGCTGCAATGAGCATCCGTGTGCATGTGTCCTTATAGTAGAACGATTTATAATCCTTTGGATAGATACCCAGTAATGGGATTGCTGGAGTTTTTCTTTTTAATTTTAATTTTAATTTTTTGAGATGGAGTTTCACTCTTATTGCCCAGGCTGGAGTGCAGTGACACGATCTCAGCTCACTGCAACTCCCCTTCCCGGGTTCAAGTGATTCTCTTGCCTCAGCCTCCCAACTAGCTGGGATTTACAGGTGTCTGCCACCACGTCTGGCTAATTTTGTATTTTTAATACAGACGGGGTTTTGTCATGTTGGTCAGGGTGGTTTCTAGCTCCTGACTTCAGGTGATCCACCTGCCTCAGCCTCCCAAAGTACTGGGATTACAGGTGCGAGCCACCACACCTGTCCCTTTCCACAATTTTAACACAGCACTGACCAGCATTCCTTCCTGATAAGAGACCATTGACCATGAAGTGCTCCTGGCTTGTCTATGGAGGCTGTGCATAAGAGATCCTTTGTGTCCTCTGGTTCATCTTTTGATGTATAGGGTCTAATTGTAATACATTTAAATGTTAAGTCTTTACCCCAGAGTGAACATGGGATGCATGTTACATGCATGTTAGCCTGCTATGCATGCTGTGCCTCCCCTTTGTGAATATTCACATCTCCTTCTATGACCTGTTGAATATGTATACTTAGCCACCCTGTTGGCCATAAATCTATCTTACTTTTTTCTATCCTACCCTTGACATGCCTGTTTCTAGCTTCTGACCAGAGGCTACACTTCTCAGTTTGTCAGAATCCTTGCTGGCAGCCTGCAACCCTTCCTGAGAAGAACACTTTAGGAGCTCCTTTCAAATTTATGAACCTAATCACTCTTCGGTTGACACCCTAAAGTGCAGTCAGTAAAGTGTGATGCACTCAGCAAGGGCTTACTAAAGGTTTATGAGACTAAAAACAAAACTGATAAGAGGAAAGAGCACCCATCAGGCTCTCTGACTTCTTGCTAGCTTAGTCTTGGATTTGTTTGTACTATTTAGTTCCATTGCAACGTTTGGCTGGATTTCTCTGGTTCTGATAATCTTGGGTATTAGGTATTTGATGACGTAATTCAAATAGTGTGTAAAATGTTTCTTGCTGAAAAAAATGAATTTTGGATACTCTCTACTTCTGTTCACACTAATTTTTCTTTGTGTGCTTTTTAGTATGAAGCAAACTCCATTTTATCTTAAATTCTTGATCTAGGAATCTGCCTGCCACTCAAGCCTGGGAAAACTGGCAGAGGAAGCCCGTGTGTTCCTCACCTCAATGTTCACAATCCTTGTGAGGTGCCTCCCTGAAAGTACATGCTGCTGTTACTTATTAACATTCGTTTTTCCTTTAAAATTTGTTTCAATCCATGAGTTAAAAAATAATGATAACATAGATGAATAGTGCCTGTTGTTTTTGTCTGCAGTCAAATGGACAAAAATTTCAACACAAACTTTTATTCCTATTATTTGGCTTAAAAGTAAATGTCAGGTACGTCAAGAAGCTAATGGTGCTCTGCATATCTCACCGGTCACTGGTTTGTCTACTTAATATTAAAGTGCATTTCCAAAATTTTACCACTCGGGGGCAGCATCGTGCAAAGCTAGCCTTTAGTTCTTCCTTCTGTGTCCAGTAGAGTCCTCCTAATGTCTATCACAGACTTGTGCTGTGTCATTAATGGAAGCAGAGCCTTTGTCTGGGGCCTGTCTGCCTGTCTGTCTGCCTGTCTGCCTGTCTGTCTGCCTGTCTGTCTAGGTCTGTCTATCGGTCTATTTTCCCTTTGCCAAATTCTTTCCTCTTCCTTTTTCTTTCCAGAGTTCTTGGTGAGTTAAAACTTGTTTTTGAAACTTCCAGGAGCTTAATTAATAAACATGAAAACCAAGTCAAAGCTGGCATAATGCCCTTTTTTGCTCAACCACATGGGCATGCTAGGGTAATTGTAGGTATTTACATTTGGCATCCAACTGACTCCAAAAGCAACATTGCTTTTTTTTTTTTTTTCCCCAATGAGTACCAAAGCTATTAAATTAAACAGGTTAATGTGGCTACAGCATTTCCCCCCCTACTATCCCCACAGCTATAGTAAATCTGCCACCTGTTTATTTCCATAAAAATTCAATTACAGCATCACCAGTTATTCTTCTTATGTGAGCAATTAACTTTAGGCAGTTTCAGGCCACAGAGAAGGCCAGGCTGGCCTGCTCTTTTCTTTCTTCTCTGCTCCCTTTAGCCGCAGGTCGTTCTTTTGCTAAGTGACAGTGCTTCTTCACACCAGAGAAAAAATGAAAAAGGAAAGAATGGACTAGACTGCTGGGCACTGTCACGCAAATGAAAAGGCAAAAAGCAAAAACACCACAAACAATCTTCTGCCACCCCCTGCCCAATCCTTAGAGATCCAGGGACGTTAGCAGCGGAGCCAGCAGCCAGGGCCACAGGGCGCACTGGTGTGGCTTAATAGCACACCAAAATGAAGAAGAAATTACTTACAATGTGTTGGTTTTCTTTCTTCTTTATCTTTGTAAAAAATGTGACCATGAAGGGAAAGGCTGGTAAAATGCCACAGCATCCTGGCTGAAGCAACAACACAATTATGAAGAGAGAAAACTGCATTCATCTACACATCCCAGCAAGAGCTGTCACCAAAGGCATTGTGCGGCAGTTGAGCAGTTACATCTGCTCTCCTTGAACACGAATGAGTCTTTAGTGCCAGGTTGCAAATGTTGACTTTTACCTTTTCTTTAAATGTCTGCTTCTCTTTGTTATATTTCTTTTCCTTCTCTCAAAATTCTACCAATAAAAGTAAAAATTACTGAATCTTACATCTAGTGATTTTCTGCATGACTTAATTGTTGAACAGGGGTTGAGGTACTTGCTGTCCATCAATCTCTGTAATGCCATTGACACTGATTTATATTTCTAGTAAATGTATAAACATGGTTTTAAGAGCAGGTTAGACTCTGAAATAATCTTTAAGTAAATCATACCCCAAGTTCAGGTTAAAACAAATACTGCTTCATAAGTAGATTGATACCAATTCCTATAGAAGTGTAGTTATTATTACTAAATTCAGAGAATAAGAAAAACATAAAGCTGAGTGCAGCGGCTTACACCTATAATCCCAGCACTTTGGGAGGCAGAAGCAGGCAGATCACAAGGTCAGGTGTTCAAGACTGGCCTGGCCAACATAGTGAAACCCCGTCTCTACCGAAAATACAAAAAAATTAGCCAGGCATGGTGGTGGGTGCCTGTAATCCTAGCTGCTCAGGAGGCTGAGGCAGGAGAATTACTTGAACCTGAGAAGCAGAGGTTGCAGTGAGCTGAGATCGCACCACTGAACTCCAGCCCAGGTGACAGTGCAAGACTGTTTCAAGGAAAAAAAGAAAGAAAAAAGAAAAAGAAAAACATCAAAAGAGAAATAATTAGTATATAAATAGATGATACAACCCAAGGGCACCTTGAACGCCTAGCTAGTACAGGTGTTTGGAGGGCTCAGATCACTCATCCAAACTGTCACATGTCCAAATTGATTCCTGAGCAACATTTGCTCAGGCAGTGTTGCTGGGCAGGCATGGATGTCAGATGTCGGCCATTCCTAAAATACTCCCAGGGGATTAAGTGAGTATATAAATATCTGCTTCCTTTCTTTCTGGATCTGAAGGTGCCCTACACCCGACAGCATTAGTGCACTGCTAGGATAAAAGAATGTAATAAAGTGGACTTTGAAGGCACATGTCACAGGAAAAAATACAGTCTAATTAAATTTAATCTTCTTTTAAATGGTTACTCAAAAGAGAGATTCTGTTAGAAGTTCAAAAGGCATATATAAATCCTCCCCAGGCAACTCCATACCTAGAGCTCACATATGGCAGTTGGAAAAGTAAAGGAGAATTTAGAAAGTTTGTTTCATCTTGATAGGGACTTTAATGAAGAGAGACCAGTATTGCGTGGCCCTGAGATCACATTCTCTGCTGTCAAATGGGTTCAAGTTCACAGTCTTGAAAACTGTCCTTTTCCTATATTCAAATGTTCTCATGAGCCCTTTTCTTTTCAGTTCAAAGTAGATGTTAAAATGAGTTTTAAATGTTTATTCTTTATCCTAGATTTTGGGCAGATGCCTAATTTCCATAACTTCCTTACCTCCTGAAGAGTTTCAGGCTTTTTGCTTCTGCCAAAATGAAGCAAACCTTCAGCTTGGTACTTTGAAGTTTGAGTTAAAGCAAAACTAAATGGACCATGTTTATCTGATCAATTAAGGCATTGCCTACATCCTCAGTACTGATGTTTCTCATTTAAGTGGTATTCTATACAATCCTCAGGAAATTAACAACAGAGATAGAGTTTGGGTAAAGGGGGGTCATTATACAAAGAAATGCAGGAAGAATGTGGAAGAATTTGACTAGGCTCCAGTATAAACTCCACAAACTGGTCTCCAGCATAAACTGAAGAATGTCTTTGTAGAATGGGACTGTAGAAAAATATTTTTTTCAAGTTCCAAAAATAGAAGTTTGATTTAAAACTCCTATTATGTAAAGTGATCTACTAGATTTAATAGTCTTTATTGTGATTGATGTTTTTAATTAAAAATACCTCATCTTTCTCTCAGGGATTAGTACGGGTACAATTCAGTTTAACCACAGTTCAACAGGGAGAATTCTACAAACAGTACCATGCTAAGCAGAGTGTTAAATAAAAAAAAATAATAATAAAATAAGCATAAACTAGAATTATCCTAGAAGTTTATAGTTTTTTTTCTTGAGACCAAACTGATCAACACCAATTAATTAGTATGAGAGTGAATAGTAGGTAATTGAACCCTCTGGCTGTTCCCAGTCAACATTCTGTTCTACTATTCCCAGTACCAGCTGGAGATATACTTGTTTGGCTTCTTTTCCAGCTAGTTCAGGACCTGTGTACATGGCCCTTCCTATAGAAAGACAGGAAACCCTGTTTCCTCAGAATTCCTACTAGAATCTTTAGTCCTTGTTTTGAGCGAATCATGTCATCCAACTGGCACCAACAGATTTAACTTGAAACTTCATAAAGATAATGATTGTGCTTTTTCATATTTGGCAGATTCTATGGAGATTGCCTTCCAAATTCAAAGATTTGTCTTAGAAATTGTGCCTTGGCAAGAAAACTAATGTACAATCTTCATGCATAGGGTGTTTTTCACTTAGATTTGAATACCGTAGAGGCAACTTAGAAATTTTTTTTAAAATAGCTTTCTCCAAGTTCCAAGTTTTAAGTCCATAGTTTTTTGAAATATAAATGGGGAAAAATAGCAAAGATAAAGCTATTAATCTGTCTGACCCATACTTTCCTCAAAAATTGCTTTTTTTCTCTCTAATTTGGTTTTCTATATCTATTTTATGATTTACTTCTATAATTATTTTATGATTTTTCTGATTTATATATCTATTTCTTCCACAAAGCCATGCGATGTCTGTCCAGTTATTTAAATTGTGATAATTTTTAAACTTGATTTATTAAATATATTATATGCTGGAGATAATTGTAAAGACTTTTGTGGAAACCTGTAGAAGAAAACAAGAAGCTGTCCTGGGGAAAACTGTTTTAAAATGATGCATTTCTTGACAAAGATCTGTGTTGATTTAATGGAAAACATATTTCCTAATGTATTTATAAGTAAAGTTTTGTATCATTAAATGGCAGCTGATTGGGAAAACTTGGTAGAAATAAATCACTTTTTCTTAGAAAAAAATTCATTTATATTTTAACCCCTGAGACAATGTTACTGATGATATTACAGTTAGCTCATTGCTTATCGTTTCAGATTTAGACTAAATATCTTGATTTATCTAACATGGATGAAGGTGTTCTTGGGTCTACTTATATCTTTGACTAATGAGATGACAATTTTGAAAAGAGTAAGAAAGTGAAATGTAAGGAATATTTTTATTCTATTATGTTGAAGTTTTTTTAGTATAGTTTTTTTTTTTATTTGAATGTTTCAAAACTGATTTGGCTATATTGAAGGTGAAAGTGAGGATTCTTCTCTTAACAACAGATAATTGGTACAGTGTGATCTATTTTGTGTTTGGAATGTTATGGGTCTTGGACTTAAAGTTCCTGGGTTAACAAGAGTTGTGTGGAAAGGAGAAAATAAAAAGGAACAAAATCAGTGAAGCGAGAGAGAATCATAAAAGCGACTACTCAGGATGTCATCCTGTTTAAACTTTTGCATATTGCTTATTGCTTCTACAGACTTAAAATACAACAAGCTTAGGCAGTATGTATTGGGTTCAAACTTTCAAACCACAGTAAGGCTATTTTTAACCTGACAGTTAATTTTTCATCTCAGTAATGACTGAACAATTATCAAAATTTTGTAGATATTAGGCTTATCTTTAGTTGGAACATTTCAACTGTTTCATGTAGAGCAATTGATTTAAAAATTGGTAATTAATTAAATAATTGAAGGACTTGGACCTTTAGTTATCTGTTTACTGGAGATTTATAAAGCTATATAAACCCCTCATCAGCCTCTTTCCTGAGAAAGAGTGTATTTTATCCCATGTTGATACAAATATCTCTGAATCTAAATTTAAATTTTCAAGCATTTCATCTAAAAGTTGTGAGTTTTCTCTTTGACAAATTACGAGTATCTCTAGTTATGCTGCACGTCAGCAATATTAGTTTTAGGCTACCAAACCTACTCCGATATTGACTTGCATTACTCTAATTATTAACTTATGACAAGAATACTTTATGATCCTCTTTGGCTTAGAGTGGACTCTGGATGGGTCAGCATGTTTTGTCGGTTATTTCCCGAGAACCCAATATGAGCTCCCAGTTATACACCAACAAGAACTAATAAAAAAGTTAAATCAGTGGAAATTCTCTCAGGACAAATTGAATAACATTTTTGAGATTTTTGACTTTACTTGGTTTTAAATTATATTTAAGACATCTATCTGACCTCATTTCCTCATATATGTATATATATATTTTAAGATAGAGTCTTGCTTTGTTGCAGGCTGGAGTGCAGTGACGCGATCTTGGCTCACTGCAACCTCCGCCTCCTGGCTTCCAGCGATTCTCCTGCCTCAGCCTCCCGAGTAGCTGGGATTACAGCCTCGCATCACCATGCCCAGTTAATTTTGTAATTTTAGTAGAGATGGGTTTCACCATGTTGGTCAGGCTGGTCTTGAACTCCTGACCTCAGGTGATCCACCCACCTCAGCCTCCCAAAGTGCTGGGATTACAGGAGTGCACCACCATGTCCTGCCTTCCTCATATTTTTGAGAGGAGACTGACAAAAATCTGATGTAACTGGCAATGTTTCCACAATTTCTTTTTTTTTGTTATTGTGTGTTTTTTGGCATTGGTCAACCTTGAGACAAGATTCTGTGTTGCTTTATACTCACAACTACTGCCATGCTTTTCTTTTCACTCTGTAAATTGCTAGTTGGGAGGCATAGATTTAACTAAAATGGAGGCTTTATACAGCTCCAAAATTTTATTCATAACATTTTGCTTAGACCTTTTTATCCAAATTATTTCCTCTATTTCTCAAAATATTACTCATCCTTTTGAGATGGCAGCTTGTGTGTGAGAACAAAAAGTAATTACTTTTCCAACTGCAAATAAATTTTATGTATTATATTATGCTAATTTATAGTTTCACCTGACTTGAATGGACAATTCCTAACACTATCCAGCTACTATCAGCAGTAATGCCTTAAGGTGAGTCAGTCAAGAATTAACATTATTGACCAGCAAGGTGGCTTACACCTGTAGTCCCAGCACTTCGGGAGGCCAAGGTGGGTGGATCACCTGAGGTCAGTAGTTGGAGACCAGCCTGGCCAGCATGGTGAAATCCCGCCTGTACTAAAAATACAAAATTAGCCAGGCGTGTGACAGGCATCTATAATCCCAGCTACTCTGGAGGCCAAGGCAGGAGAATCGCTTGAACCTGGGAGGCAGAGGCTACAGTGAGCTGAGATTGCACCATTGTACTCTAGCCTGGTGGACAAGAGTGAGATGGAGTCTTATTGAAAAAAAGAACATTATTTTATTTGATACGCTTCTCTAAAATAGGCCAATTAATTTGGTTATTTTGGGAGATATTATGTAAATAATTAACCCTAGCAGATATTCCAGTAAGCCTCTTGTTTTATATAATTTCATTAATGAAAACTTTCCATGGTTATTTTAAGCAATAGTAAAACTTTCTTGAAAATTTTCAAGTTAAACAAACTAGATCAAAGCTTCTCAAACGATCCGTGGTGAAGGACTCTGTCTTCTTGTTATTACCTAAGTTTCACATAGTCATAGACCAACACTTTTGTAAAATGCATTTATCATGTGCTTGGATGGCATGACAATATCCAACTGTCTTATGAATTTCTCGGTGCTTATTCTCAGTGTCTGTTCTTATCTCGCTATGATTGGTAGCAGTTTGCAGACCACCACCAGTCCATGGGCCACATTTTGAATGGCTTTGATTAATGTTATTTTCTCTGTTAGAACTTTGGAGAACTGATTAATAGATTGTTCTTACAGCAAAATTAAAATGTATTTAAGAAAGATTCATTTCTCACTGAAGGAAATCTTTTAGTCCTGCTTTGTTGAAGTGAGATATTTCTCCATTCAGGATGGAATTTTGGTGAGGCTTGTGGATTTCTACAAAAGGATGGCCACATTACCACTTAGTAAATTAATCTGCCATTTCTTATTCCATAAATAATCCAGTGCCTTGCTAGAGAATATAAACTTGGACTCCTACTCCTGTTAAAAGTTTACATGGAAGACATTATTATATCTTTTAGTTGTCTTCTAGATATTCCAGGGTTTGTTTTAGATTTGATTTGCTTATTTGTTTTTGGCTTGGATTGAGTCAGATTATCAAATATCTAATTATGTAAATTAGAGTGCCTTGGCTTCTGACAGAATCATTTATTGAGGAAATTATAAATTGTTCCCATGTATTTAGAGATGCTATAAAAATATTAATATGAAGCCCAAATACTCCATTTCCTTCAGTAAGTAAAACTAGGCCCTGGTTACTTAGCTGTGAGCAAACCAGGCATTTTACCTGCTTTCAAAGAACATAGAGTCTAGTAGGGGAGACAGGCATATAGTCAAGTAACAAATAAGTGTAAAAATATAATTATGTTAAGTGCTCATCTTAGTCCGTTTGGGCTCTTATTGAGACAGCCAAGTAAAAAGAACTCAGAGAATCTCCCACTGGCCTGAGCACTGGGAGGAGGGTGGAGCCTAGGGAAGTTCATGCCATTTGCAGCGGGGAAGGAGCCTGGCCCTTCCTGCTCCTGGTTGGTTACTGGGGATTCAATCTGTGAGATGAGGGCTTGTTAACAGAAACTCCTATTTCACTTTGCTGTGTAGTTTGTCCTTTTTTCTTTTTGCCCAATAAATTCCCCACCCCCTCAAAGTGTCTGTGAGCCTAATCTTTCCTGGTCTTGTGACAAGAACCCGGATTTTCCTACAGCATTATGACAAAAATATCATAAAGTGAGTGATTTATAAGTGGGATATATTTATTCCTCATAGTTCTGGGGGCTGGGAAGCCTAAGCTCCAAAGTCCAGTGTGGTTGGGTTCTAGTAAGGGCACTCTTTTGCTTCACATGTGGAAGAGGAAAACAAACAAGCTCTCTGGGGTCTCTTTTGTAAAAGCACTAATCTCATTCATGAGAGGTCTACCCCCATGACCTAATCACCTCTTGAAGGTCCCACATCTTAATCCTATCACATTGATTTCACTAGATGAATTTTGAAGGGACACAAACAGTCAGAATATAGTGGTACTTACATTAAGTACATATAAATATCAGCATTGTATGTCAATAATATAGACATTATTACAGAAGTATTTTTAATTGTTGGATTATTCAGCCCAAAGGGGTGATTCTGCCTTCCATTTTCTGTTTTATGTTACCAGGTAATAATAGCATCTCATAGTTCAGTTTAAGGAAGTAATACAGAGATAGGCAAATCATCCCTAAGACATGAGTACTCCATGTGAGGGTGTTGCGAGAGCCTAAGAAGAAACACAATCATTTGAGACAATGTTCTATGAAGGGAGATGGTTGCTGCCCTCATGGATTTAACAGACCTTGTTCATGTGGTTAGTTTCTACCATACCTGAACTGTGGTGTTCCTCAAGAGAATTGTCTCAAGCTTATGTTGGACAGGATAGGCAATAACTTCAAAAAGAATAACGAGGCCCAAGACGCACAGTCCCTTGTTGGGGGTCAGAGCCAGCATCCTTATAGACTGACTGCAAGGTCAGCTCCTAGAGCAAGAGTTCCATATGGACAAGGACAAGCTCTAGCTGGATCAGAACAATTTCATCACAAAACAACGTTTTTTTTTTTTCTTTTCTTTTCTTTTTTCTGAGGCAGAGTCTTGCTCTGTTGCCCAGGCTGGAGGGCAATGGCATGATCTCGGCTCACTGCAACCTTCACCTTGCAGATTCAAGCAATTCTCCTGCTTCAGCCTCCTGAGTAGCTGGGATTACAAGTTCATGCCACCACACCCGGCTAATTTTTTTGTATTTTTAATAGAGATGGGGTTTCACCATGTTGGTCAGGCTGGTTTTGAACTCCTCACCTCATGATCTGCCTGCCTCAGCCTCCCAAAGTGCTGGAATTACATGTGTGAGCCACAGCACTCAGCCACAAGCTTTATTTTCAACTGTCGGTGCAGAGCACAAAGGTCAAGCTAAATATTGACAGATATCTATTATGGGAAGATTTGGACTTTTCGATTATTATTAGTACTCAACCTTAATGGGCAGCACCAGATTAACTGCTAAAGATTCTCCCCATCTTTATCTTGTTAGCCTTTTGCATTTTATCCTGTTTCTTAGCTTTGGCTGTGTGACTGATAGAGTTAGGTCCTGCTGGAGCAACAACATAAAAGGTGGGAACTAAAATGTTTATGCTAACACCAGGGTAGTGAAAGCTATCCAAACTATGGGGAATTTAATGCCGAAGAAAGGCAAGATCAGGGTGGCACATCCAGCTGAGAGAGCTGCCTTTCTTTGGGCCTCTACCAGCCCAGTTTGGGACATGTACGGGGAATAGCACAGAGATAAAGACACCCTAGGGCTTTCTCAAGGTTTATGAAAGAACAAACAGCAGCCCAGCTAACCTCTAGTGCAGATAAAAATCATACGTTTAAAGAAACTTTAATTCCTGCCAGGTTAAAATGTATGTTATAATGGTTGATGATAAAAATTTTAAGGGGAATAAAAGTGGGTTTGCAAATGTTCTCCAACCAATGGCCACAAATCTGTTAGAGAATTTTGCAGAAAAAGCAAAGGCCTTCATTCAGATTTAATTCCTGTGGATTCTGAAATTTTTCCTTAGAGATTTGTGTTCTTATCGCTTTTACCAAGAAGAGCAGAAACTCTCCTCCCGTGTTTAGCTGTTAGCCACAATGATTCTGTTTTCCCCCCTAAAATACAACCTTTTAACTACCTTGAAGCAATGATTCCAAGATTTATAAAACTGAAGTGTTAGAAAATTGTACATGGTCACAAACTCATAGACTATGTTTGTCATTGGTAATTGAATTTTCTCAGTAACCTTGTGATAATTAACTCCTGGGCTATGACCTCATAGTTTTGTCTTTTTTTTTAACCTACCAATATAAAAAGTGTAAATTTTCTTTCTAGTCAGAAAAATACTTAGACCTTAGTTCTGTTTTTCTTCTATTGACCATGTAAGAAAATAAATATGATGGTCTGTGGCAGAGATTGTGACTATCTAACAATATACAATCTTCTTTTCTCTTTAGTAGTAGAATTTTAACTTTATTTAATGAAGCAATTTGCCCAGATAGGTAGAAATTATTTGTGTTTTCAAAACATTATTGAGGATCAGGGACTATTGTATACTAATATGTCTCGACATACAAGAGACTTGCACTGGATTCATTCAACTTCGGAAGTGTTTAAAAAGTTAACATTTATTTCAGTGGATTGTGTATTTTTTAAGGCCTCATAATGCCAATTAAAAGGCACCAATTTGCCCTGACTTCTGAATGAAATCTGTGGAGCTGAACTAAGCTTAAAATATGTGTGTGTGTGTGTGTGTGTGTGTATACATATATGTATGTATGTACAGAGAGAATACTGGACTTTAATATTTTTACTCCTTTACAAGGGACAGGATTTTTATTTGGTGTTTTAATTTCTGTGTGGTAAAATGGTAATGGAAGAATGTTCATTGCATTGAAATTTAAGGAAATGTTTCATCCTAGTGTTTGGAATATGACAGCCTCTTGTGTGCCTGAGGCATCTGTGATTTTTGGCCTGCTGGATATCCATTCACTACTAAAAGTACTCCTGTTTTACCTTATCAAGCCATCTTTCTCCAATTCTCGTGATTGGGAGGGGCTGACTCTACCTCCTGACTTTAGGGCTGAGAGGATACCCAATCTATAGAGTCACAGGGATTATTGTTCCTGGGATAGGCATGTGATATAAGTCTTCAGGTCTTCCTTCTGATGGATTAGCACAAATCACAGTTATGTTGATTCTCCTTTTAGTGACACGGAAAAGCCTGCCTAAGAATAAGCCAACACGAAGGGCAGCAGAATGAAGAGGGGAAACACAACGAAGTCCTGCTATCGTACTTTGAAGCACACGTCTGAAGCTGCTGCTACATCTGGATTTTCTAACTATGTGAAACAATAAATTCCTTTCCTTGCATAAACCTAGTTTGGGATGGTGTTCTGTTACTTATAATAGAAAGAGTCTGACTAACATGTGGTGCTCAGTCTATAACACTCTCTTGTGAACCATGTTGGATCATGTAGCTGAGCGTAAATGGAGAGTCAGAGTAGAATAGAGAGAGAATGTAATCTAGTATTAAATGTGTTTTAATGTTTGATGTCTGTTCTGCCTATTTGAGAGACTTAGTGGGCAAAAACTTCATTTTCTACTTCACTAGGCCTTGGAGACTACAAAAAGAGATTTTCTCCTAAGAGAGACACCAGTTCCCTGGATGAACCTTAAATTACCTATCATTGGGTATAGATTAAAATAGAATAAGAAACAAGCAGGTACAAAGGAGAGAAGAAAATGTTAGGCTCCCTTCAAGCCATGCTTCTCTCTGCCAATACCATTCTTAGCCCTTCTAAGGAAGCAAGAGGTACTAGTTCTATTAGTCAGTGTGCAGAGCAGCTAACCAGGCCACACGGACTTGTGGGTGGAGTTACTGTGCCATAACACTGTGCCCATCTATGCCGGCTTCCTATCTCTCTTTCACTTTTTGGATCCACGCAGCTGGATGGGTCAAGTGAGTGAAGGGTCTTCTTGGGACATGATACTTTCTTCTGCTCTGCTTTTCTTTCTTTGTCCCTCTCCTCCTCATTCTTTCTCAGGCATGCATGAGCTTGCTGGTCTGAAGATATTAGATTCATAGAATTAGGTGGGTCTTTTTGAGCACTTAGACTGTGAACTTTACCTCAGACTTTACAAGGGTCCTGAACTTAAGAGTCAGGAACTTGCACAGCATTGAATACTGAGGTACTCTGCATCACATTTTGCTATTGTTTTTTATGTGAATAAGAAATAGGGTGTTTATACAATAAGAATTAGGTAAATAAATCTTTTTCTTTTATCTCCCAGGAAGCTACAATCCAAATGTATAATTTAATTTTTATATATGTGAATAATTCTTCAGTTTCCTCATCTGTATTCACAAGACTGCACTCAAGGGATCACTGAGCTGTTTTCACCCAGAAGTGTGTTTGGGGGAAAAATCCATTACTGTGCTCATTTAGGTTATTGGTGGAATTTATTTTCACGTAGCTGTATGAGTAAGGGCCCTGGCTTTTTGTCAACTGTCAATTGGAGGCTGCTCTCAACTCCTGGAGGCTGTCTGTAATTCTGTGCTACATGGTTCTCTTCATGGGTAGCACCAATATTGCGGTTTTCTTCTTCAAGGGCAGCAGATCAGTCTTTCATACCAATCTGCTAAAAAATAATTTTATATGACATAATGTGATCATGAAAGTGACACCCCGTTAACTTTATAATAAAACCTAAGGGATAGATATTATTCTATTACTATCTTTGCTATATTCAAGTAGCTAAAAGCAAGTCACAGGTTCTTCCCACCTTCAAGGGGAGGAGATTATGCAGAGTGTAGCACTAAATGATGGAGATTATGGGGATCATCTTAGAATCCTGACTACCATAATCAATATTTAGCAAAGTGTGTCTCATTGAAGATTATTTTCGTAGGTTCATTAGTAAATCTGGCTTCAAGAATCTTTTTTTTTTTTTTTTTTTTTTTGTGACGGAGTTTCACTCTTGTTTCCCAGGCTGGAGTTCAATGGTGCAATCTTGGCTCACTGCAACCTCTGCCTCCTGGGTTCAAGCAATTCTCCTGCCTCACCCTCAGGGATTACAGGTATGAGCCATCATGTCCAGCTATGGTTTTTTTTTTTTTTTTTTTTTTTTTGTATTTTTAGTAGAGATAGGGTTTCACTATGTTGGACAGGCTTGTCTCGAACTTCTGACCTCAGGTGATCTACCCACCTTGGCCTCCAAAAGTGCTGGGCTTACAAGCATGAGCCACACCAAGCCAAGAACCTTTTTCAAGCAGTAGAATCCAAGTGACAGGAGACCAACTCAAACCATCTTAAATGAACAACTTACTTTACTTATTCATAGAACTGATCATTTCAATGGATTATTTTGGGCTTTAGGCAAGAGAATAATTGGGGTTGAGAAAGATTCTGCTTTAATACAGTAATTAAAAGAGAGCATGCCAGGAATGGGAAGTCATAAACATTGGACAGAAGTTGGGAAAAGATCTGACAGAGAATTCAGCCACAACACAGGATGTGCTAGGGTTGGGATCAAGAGGAATTCAGTCTCCATGACTAACATTAAATCTGAAAGAACATCCCAAATGAAAAATGGGAAAGAAGGAAAACATAGGCTTCTTCCCTGACACTCAGTCATATTTGCTTATACGAACAGAGCATTGTCTCTCAGATATTTCTGCATTGGTAAATCTTGTTACTCTTTCTGCTATGATAATGGTACTTATCTCATTCTTGTCTAAAATGCATGTAAAAAACTTCTATATATTTTTTCATGTTTCAGTTCAGCAACTCTGTGAGGTATTCTCTAGCCCCTACCTGTTATTCAGGTGGAGTTGGGTGCCACACCTCATATTCCTATAATTTGGCAGGCACTGTTAGCAAACTCAGCTATTCCCTACTTAAACTGTTTTTTTCCCTTCCTTCCTTCCTTCCTTCCTTCCTTCCTTCCTTCCTTCCTTCCTTCCTTCCTTTATTTTGCGGGGCGGCGGGGGGGCAGTCTTGCTTGGTCGCCAGGCTGGAGTGCAGTGGTGCGATCTCGGCTCACTGCAGCCTCTGCCTCCCATGTCCAAGTGATTCTCCTGCCTCGGCCTCCCGAGAAGCTGGGACTACAGGCATGTGCCACTGCCCCCAGCTAAATTTTGTATTTTTAGTAGAGACGGGGTTTCACCGTTTTAGTCAGAATAGTCTCGATCTCTTAATTTTGTGATCTGCCTGCCTCGGCCTCCCAAAGTGCTCAGATTACAGGCATGAGCCACCACGCCCTGCCCCTTTTCTTTAATACCTCTATGCAGTCATGGCCACAAGACGGGGTTCTCACCAATGAGACATAACCAAATTTTGATGTGGGGAAAACGTTCGTTGTCTTGAAACAGATATCTTTCATTTTCCTATCCATTCTCCCGCCATTGAACACAGACATAATGACTAGGGCTGCTCTAGCAGCCTTGTGACCATAATGGAAATTACAAGTTAATCATAAATATCTGATCTTTGTTATCATTAATATGATGAACAAATCTAGCAACTTACTTCCACTATACTTATTGTAGGTAAAACAAAACAAAACAAAAACTGGCCTTAAATTGTTTAACCCATTATACTTGAGTTTTCATTATGTGAAGCCTCATAAGATTCTAAGTGAAATGTAGTCTTATATATTTATAGATGAAAGCACTGGCTGAGATGGGGCAGTCATTTATTTAATTTTCTGCTTATCCTACGGCAGCAGCAATAAACTCCTTCATATTGCAAAGTTTGGCCAGGTGCCATGGCTCACACCTGTAATTCTAGCACTTTGGGAGGTCAAGGCACATGGATCATCTGAGGTCAGCAGTGCAAGACCAGCCTGACCAATATGGGGAAACCCCATCTCTGCTGAAAATACAAAAATTAGCGGGGCGTGGTGGCTGGTGCCTATAGTCCCACCTACTCAAGAGGCTGACCGGAGAATTGCTTGCACCTGCGGAGTGGAGGTTGCAGTGAGCCAAGATGGCGCCATTGCACTCCAGCCTCGAGGACACAGCAAGACTCCATCTCAAAACACACAACAACAACAACAAAAAACATAAACAAAACTTTTCTTATTATTTGTATCTTGTTCATCTTAGCATCCATCTTCTTAGAAGGGTACCTAGAACATAAAAAGCATTTAGTAAATATTTGTTGCGTCGACTAATACATAAATACAAGATTTTGTCTTTCCAAGTTTTAACAGCTTACTTGGAAGGACTAATGTGTCCTTGCTAATCAGAATGAAAGATTTCTAGTGGGATGATTTATCTAGTTTCTCAGCTATTGGTTTATCTTATTCAGCATGTTATCAACAGCTTAAAAATACAAAAAAAGACAGATGAATAAAATCTATGGGTGCTGCAAAAACTGTTGCTGTAGCTAAATTACTTGATGATAAAAGCAGTATTTAAAATGAAGTACTAAAAAATGTGGGAGGATTTCTCATTCTAAGTGTGATAAAATCAATAAGAATAAATAAATCTAGCACTTAGATCTAAAAAATGAAACTCAAATCTATAATGTTGGATCAGGAGCTGAAACTAACAAATCCAAACCTGTTTATTGAACACTGGACACTTACAGGTTAAAATCAGGTGAGTAAGCATTCACAGAATGAAGAATATTTGAGTTAGGGAAGATGATTCCTGTAGATGTGGAAAAGATTAGGAGAAAGGGTATAACACGTGACCTATTTGAAGCTCTTTCCTATAGGAGATAGGTTAGATTTATCTGATGTAGTTTCAAAGGAACTAAGAGAATTTTGGAGCAAGTGTGGAAGCTTCCAAGTTGAGAAATCAGAGCTCAACATGAGAAAGATGTTAGCAATATAAAATTTTCAAGCCAGATTTGTCTGACTTGTGAGGCCCAAAGTTGTGAATTGTCACGTAACTAACTGGAAAGTATGATAGACAATTTCCTGCTTTAGTTAGGAAGCAACTTGCCTGTTAAAATGTTCTAATTTGATAGAATTAAGTTAAAGTAATTTGATAGAGTCTTTTCTTTTGTTCTGCAGGATGGTATTTCTGGGTATCTTATGAAATAAAGTGACAAGGTAGTGATAGTTATGGGATGAGTACGTGATAACCATATTATTTGTTTAGGTTTGTTTTTATAACAAAGTGGTTCCCTATGCTGTTTTTTCCTATCCCAGAATGAAAGTTTATCTGATATTGCTTATTGATATTGGATGAGGGAGGCTCTATTATACTTTGCTGTTTCAAGTATTAGATAGGCAGTTAATTATACACAAATATAAGCTTGCTCACGTCTGAGCATACTAAACTAGAGGTTACAGTATGCACATTTGCATGAATATAGCATGTTTAAAATTTGGCTAATACTGTTCCTGGACTTTCTTGAATTTTAATACTTTTAAAAGCATAATCATGGTGGACAAAAGGGAGTTTACCACAAACTTTCCAGACTATATTGTGTTTCATTTTCTACTTATTGGATTGGCTTTTGCCATCCCTGAAAGTTGTTTTGATTTCCAGGGATAAATTTGAACTATGCAAAATGGAAATGAGTTATTGACTTGATAACTCACATATTAATATTCCTGCTAGACATAAGCCATATTAACTACATTTCAATTGCTTAGTAGCCACATGTGGCTAATAGCTACTGTATTTCACAATGCTGGCCTAAACTTTTAAAGGGAGTCCCACATGAATGATACATAAGCTTCTGGGGATTACCATGGGCATAATTTCTCCTTCCCAACTTTACCTCTTCTCTCTTTCTCTAAATTTTCTTTTCTTTTTTTTTTCAGAGCTTTTCAGTCTTCTGTAGTACCATCTTCCTCTTTCCAAAATAATTTTCCCCAGTTTTGCAAATTGTTAAGTCACACATTTGCTCTTGTGTCTTGCATATTATAGCGTAGTAATTTTAGAATGTTTTCTTCACTACTATATCTCCAAAGCCTAGAATAGTTCCCAACACAGAGGTAAGAATTAATAAAAACTTTGTTAAATGAATGAATAGATGAATGAATGAACTCATGCTGAGGAATAAGCCATGGATTAAAAATACCTACAGCTCTGCCAGATTTTGGCACCTATCTGGGGAGAGGAGTGATCCACTGAGTGATGAGTGACAGGGGAGGGCTATCCAGGTGATCCAGCTGGAGAAGACCACTTCTTCCTCACAGGGGCATTAAAAAAAAAATCGAATATTCTACACTGTGGGTTTGTTTGCTCTGTAAGGTAATCCTAGTTCCTTGTTAATTTTATTCTTGTTGGGTGCAGTTGCTCACACCTGTAATACCAGCACTTTGGGAAGAGGAGGTGGGCGGATCACCTGAGGTCGGGGATTCGAGATCAGCCTGACCAACATGGAGAAACTCCATCTCTACTAAAAATACAAAAATTAGCCAGGCATGGGGATGCATGCCTGTAATCCCAGCTACTTAGGAGGCTGAGGCAGGAGAATTGCTTGAACTCAGGAAGCAGAGGTTGCAGTGGGCTGAGATTGTGCCATTCTACTCCAGCCTGGGCGACAGAGCGAGATTCCATCTCAAAAAACAAAATTTCATTCTCATTATCAAGAAATGTTGACTCTTTCCCTGATACAGATTGTATTACAAATCCTCTTTAAATAATTTAAAAACAAAGGGATCCACACCTGATTGCTGATGATTTCCTGAAGTGCTGCTATAGAGGCTAAACTTATCAAATGCATTTAATAACTATATATGTTCAGGCTTCCACCTTCTTTTTCATTTACCATCTAAGCTCAGTGCCTTAAACATAGTGGTCAATAAACATCTTTGAACAAAGTTGATCACTGTCCTAGCCACATAAAATACAATTTAGATAAAGAGCCCTGCCCGCATGGAGCTTACATTTAAGCCAAAAAATTAAAAGAGAGAAACTCAGTAAACCAGTCACAAAAAATAAGAACAGATATACTCTATTAGAAGGTGATACATTCATTAACAAATATACAGCAAGTAAAAGGGTTTTGAAGGAATGGGTTAAAATTCCCCTACTCCAGCTTTATTGAAGTATACTTGACAAATAAAAATGGTATGTTTAAGAATTACAATGTGATTTTTTGATATATGCATACATTGTAAAGTAATTAAGTAGGCAATGAATTAAAACATTTTAATTGATGTCACTATGCGCTGATCTCATACAATCTGGAATTACTTTAAAAATAGAAAGACATATTAGTAGCAGGCATATATTACTTACACGTACAAAATGCAACTAAGCTTATTTTTATCTGAAATTGTATTTGAATAATTTTAGTTGGCAATCCTTTAGTTTGGATGTGAATGAATTGTTATAAACTGAAAGGTAATGATAGAGGACTATACAACCAACTGAGAAAAATATAATCAAGGAAAAGGTTATCATATGCCTTATTCAATAATATTTAGTTGGAAAAGGATAGAAAAATCATACCAACAAATTTGGAGGAGTTTAACAAATTGTCACGCAAATACAGGTCAAGATGAACCAATAATAACAATGAACTAAAGATGGTAAAACTGCAAAATAAAATTGAATATGAAAAAGAGACATAACATATAGCATCCATATTATAGAGATTCAGAAAATAGCAATGAAGAAATAGAAGAGATATCAAGCTAGAAGTCACAGATACAAATTTGGACTTTTCAGATTATACATTAAAAATAAGTTATAGGAGCCAGAAGTTGCCCAGATGTATCCTCATTCACTCAATATAACCAGATAAAAATGAACTTTTCCACTACATTGTATTAGCATAGTTGTAAATTAAGTACAACTGATACAACAAGCAGAATCGTAGAATAAATTGTAGTGATCTTTGATGAAGAAGATGCGAATTTGGTCTCATATCTGACACAAAGTGACCCCCTGTATTTGCTGCTGCAAATGAAACAATTGAACCAAATGTCTAATCAGATCACTTCTAACTGTAGAATTAGATGATCCTGGCCTGTCTAAAGATTCTTCCAGATTATTTTCATTAATGGAAATGATTAGTTGGGCTTGGAAATCTAAACCTATACTTTAAACTCATGTAATCGCTATCATAAACTTGAGATTATGTAGCTGCTTATTAGCACAAATGACATTTTAATGGGTCATTTATGGAAATATAATTTTTTCTTTCATTTCTGATACTAATCTATTCTGCCCTCTTTTGGAAATGTAATGGTAAAGGACTAAGTGAAAAAAAAATGATATTTGGTTAGATCTGACACAAAAATATATTAGTGGAATTTTTATTTTCTTTAAATGGAATGAGCAGCAGAGAAATAAATACCCTTAGTCATAATGCCTTAAATAATAGGAAGATGACAATAGGTCAATGGTATACAAAAACTAAAGTCACCGATATAAGGACTTTAGTTTTGGATCATCATTACATCATCTTTTCTTAAATTATTACATAATATTTGGACATATTTATGGGGTTCATATGATATTTAGTTACAAGCATCAAATGTATAATAAAGTCAGAGTTTTTAGGATAGTATCATTTATCATTTTTTATGTGTTGGGAACATTTCAAGTCCACTGTTTTAGCTATTTCAAAATATATAATAGATCGTTAACTACAGTTGCCTTACTCTGCTATAAAATACTAGGACATACTTCTTCTATCTGTGTGTTTGTACCCATTAACCCACTTGTCTTCATCCTCATTCTCCCAACCCACATACTTTTCTCAGCCTCTATTGGCTATCATTCTACTTCCTAACTCCATGAGATCAAATATTTTAACTTCCACATATGCATAAGAACATGCGATGTACCTGGTCTGTTTCATTTAACCTAATTATCTCCAACTCCATCCATGTTCCTGAAAATTACATGATTTTATTCTTTTGTTTATGGCCAAGTGGCATTCCAGTGTGTGCATATACCATGTTTTCTTTATCCATTTATCACTGATGGACACTTAGGTTGTTCCCATTTGTTTCCACATCTTTGCTACTGTGAATAGTGCTGCAGTAAAAGTGGGAGTGCAGGTACTGCTTTTATGTAATGATTTATTGACATTGGATAAGTACCCAGTAATGGTATCGTTGAATCACATGGTAGTTCTATCTTTCGTTGTCTGAGAAAGCTCTATGCTGTTTTTAAGAGTGCCTGTACTAATTTACACTCCCTCCAACACTGTGTAAGTGCTCCCCTTGCTTCTGCATCCTTGCCAGTGTTTGTTGTTTTTTGCCTTTGTGGTTCTGATTTGCATATTCCTGATGATTACTAATGTTGATAATTGTTTTATATACGTGTTGGCATTTTGTGGGCTTTCTCTTGAGAAATAACTATTCACGTCCTTTGCCCACTTTTTAAAGAGATTATTTGTTTCTTTATTGTTGAGTTGTTTGAGTTCCTTGGATGTTAGTACCCTGTCTGATACTTTGCAAATATTTTCTTCCATTCAACATGTTGTCTCTACATTCTGTTGATTGTTTTCTTTGCTGTGCAGAAGCTTTGCAGATTAATATAGTCCTATTTGTCTATTTTTGGTTTTGTCGACTGTGTTTTTGAAATCTTAACCATAAAAATCTTTGCTTAGACTAATGTCCTAAGGTATTTTTTTAGTTTTCTTCTAGTAGTTTTACAGTTTCAGATCTTAGATTTAAATTTTAAATCCATCTTTTGTTGATTTCTGTATATGGTGAGAGATAGGAGTCCAGTTTTATCTTCTGCATGTGGAGTTTTAATTTTCTCAGTATCATTTATTAAAAAGAATGCCCTTTCCCTACTGTATGTTCTTGACTCCTTTGTCAAAAATCAGTTATCTGTAAATATGTGGGTGAATTTCTGAATTCTCTATTCTGTTCCATCAGTTTATGTGCTTGTTTTTATATCAATATCATGCTGTTTTTGTTACTGTAATGTATTTTGAAGTCAGGTAGTGTGAGTCCCCCGGCTTTGCTGTTTTTGCTCAGTGTTGGATTGGCTATTTGTGCTCTGTTTTTTCCATACAAATTTTAGGGTTATTTCTTCTATTTCTGTATAAAGTAATATTAATATCTTAATAAATATTGCATTGAATTCACATATTTGTTCCTTATTTTTGTATAGAAACACTACAGATTTTTGCACGTTGATTTTGTTTCTTTCAAATTTACTGAATTTGTTTATCAGTTACAATAGTTCTTTTGGTGGAGTCTTTAGGTTTTCCTACATAGAAGATCATATTATCTGCAAAGAGGAACAATTTGACTTCCTCTTTCCAATTTGGATGTCTTTTATTTCTTCCTTTTGCCTAATCCCTCTGGCTAGGATTTCCAATTCTATGTTGAATATGAGTGGTGAAAGTGGGCCTCCCTATCTTGTTCCAGTGTTTTCTTTTAGGGAATCTATTTGAAGTGTAATTATCTACTCACTTTTTTGCTTCCTATTCATAGAGAAGGCAAGTACCAGATGCTAGCTACTAGGTGCCCTCCTGAGGCCTCTCCTTCCATCATTAAATTATTTTACCTTTAAAATCAAAATTCAAGAGGTCCACTTTCAAGATGATAGTGTGACAACCTCTAAGGATGTATGCCCCAGTGAAATATGAAAAGCTGATGAAAACTATTGAAAAGAAAGGAAAAGAAGACAACCAACCACCTAAAGTCTCTGGCAATAGTTCTACAAGTATTTAGCAAAGGAAGAAACATTTATTCAATAAAATAAGATATGAATGTGTGGTCTCTGAATCACAATCCATTTCCTCTCTCTTGGTGACTCCAGCTCAGTTTGACAGAATTTTCATTTAGAATGCATGAGGCCAATAGATAAGGCTTCTTCTTCCCTCAGCTTTCAATAAAATCTGACCTTATTGCACCATGAGAGAAAGCTTCCGGCACTTCTCATTTCCTCCAACTTCAAGATGAAGTGAAAATCCTGGTGAGTATGGCTGGGAGTTCAGGGACTACCTGCTTCCATCCTGCCCCTATTTATAGAATGGCAACTGTATCCCATATGGGGAAAGCTGGGAATACTTGAACCAAGATTGCTGTAATCTCAGCTTGCTCATAGCAAAGAGGTTTCATGATGACAGAGGCAAACAGAGAACAGTAGATGCTACTGTGGTATGCTGTGCCCAGAATAGTGGCTCAGAAAGTTTGTCCACAGGGAGAAGCAGTGATAAAAAAGAGAGCTCTGGTGCTCTCCCTAAATAAATGATTTTATTTGAAACAGAGTATGGGGAAGTTTAAGGATGAGGGCATACCTACAAATAGTAGCTCCTCTTAACTGAGAGCAACACTCTAAACCATAGGCCAGCTGGTTTAACAAAGACAACCAGGAAAAGAGACGCCTAAGATGAGCTCTGCTAGAGTTTTTGAAAAAAATCCTCAAAGACAGGCTTCAAAATAATCCTGCATAAGACACAAAATTTTTTTTTTGAGATGGAGTCTCGCTCTGTTGCACAGGCTGGAGTGCAGTGGTGTGATCTTGGCTCACTGCAACCTCTGCCTTACGGGTTCAAGCAATTCTTCTGCCTCAGCCTCCTGAGCAGCTGGGACTACAGGTGTGTGCCACCACACCAAACTAATTTTTGTATTTTTAGTTGAGACGGGTTTCACCATGTTGGTCAGGCTGGTCTCAAACTCCTGACCTCAGGTGATCCGCCCACCTCAGCCTCTCAAGTGCTTGGATTACAGGCGTGAGACACCATGCCCAGCCCAAGGCACCAAATTTAATCAGATCAGACTGCTGAGCAATTTGTGTTTCAGGACATTGTCAAAACCAGTAGAGCTGGTAATTAGGGAAGAGTTATGGGTAGGGTCTAATACCAAATGAAGCATGCACCTTACCAGAGATACCATGGAAAGAGTCAAAGAGACCCCTGCTAAAATAACTGCTATAACTGTGAACCCAGGATGACACAGGGGAAAAGCAGCCATTTTCAAGCTGAGGAGAGAGGCAATAGCCTCAAAAGAAACCAAACTTGCCAACACTTTGGTTTTAGATTTCTAGCCTCCAGAAGTTTAAGAAAATAAATTTGTTTGTTCAGCTATCTAGTTAGTGACATTTCACTATGGAAGACCTTACAAACTAATATTAATAGTCACAAAATAGTTTTTATACTTACAAGGAAATTTAAAAAATTACATTTATTATTATTATTATTATTTGAGACAGAGTCTCTCTCTGTTGCTGAGGTTGGAGTGCAGTGGCGCAATCTTGGCTGGCTGTAACCTCCTCCTCCTGGATTCAAGTGATTCTTGTGCCTCAGCCTTCCCAAGTAGCTGGGACTACAGTCATGTATTGCCATGTCCAGCTAATTTTTTTTCTTTTATTTTACTTTAAGATCTGGGGTACATATGCAGAATGTGCAGGTTTGTTGCACCATGTGCCACAGTGGTTTGCTACCCAGCTAATTTTTTGTATTTTTAGTAGAGACAGGGTTTCACATGTTCGCCAGGCTTGCCTTGAACTCCTGAACTCAAGCGATCCACCTACCTCTGCCTCCCAAAGCGCTGGGATTACAGGTGTGAGTCACTGTGCCCAGCCAAAAGTTACATTTAAAAAGAAACAACCAATGTATGAATAGACAGATAATGAGCTACAAAGAGAAATACTGGAAACAAAGTAGTAGTCATTGAAATTAAAAAATCTACTTGATGAAATTTCTAGACTGGACACAATCATAAAGATAATTAGTGAAATTGGATATTTGTTTTGAATAATTCACTCAGATTATAACACAACAAGATGAAGAGAAGAAAAATGTAAATATGTAGGAAAGCTAATAAACAAATTTAGCCAAGGTACTGGTTGCAAGATCGACACCTATATATCAGTTGTGATTCTGTATTTATCTATCCATAGACAATGTTATCTTATATACAGAAACTTGTAAAACATTTACAAAATAAGAGTCTCTTCAACAACAAATTGTCATGGGACAATTGCATCTTCATAAGCAAAAGAATGAAGTTGGATCCCCACTGCACAGCATAGACAAAAATGAACTCAAAATGGATCATGACCTAAATATGGCAACTAAAACCATAAAACCCTTAGACAAAAGGATAGGGGTAAATTTTCATGGCACTGAAGTTGCCAATGGATTCTTAGATATTATACCAAAAGCACAAGCAACAACAAAAACAACAGCATCAAAAATAGATGAATTGGACTTCATCATTATTTAAAACCTTTTTACATTAAAGAACACTCTCAAGAAAGAAAAACAGTAAACAAAACAGCACAGTGCTAGTACAAAAACAGATACATTCACCAATGGAACAGAATAAAGAGCCCAGAAGTAATGCTGCACACCTACAACCATCTGATCTTCCACATAGCTGACAAAAACAAGCAATGGGGAAAGGACTTCCTATTCAATAAACGGTGCCATACGCAGAAGATTGAAACTGGACCACTTCCTCACACCACATACAAAGATCAACTCAGGATGGGTTAAAGACTTAAATGTAAAACCTAAAAGTATAAAAACTTTGGAAGGTCACCTAAGAAATATCCTTCTGGACAGAGGACCTAGCAAGGATATCATGACAAGGATGTCAAAAGTACTTGCCACAAAAACAAAAATAAAAAAAAATGAGACCTAATTAAACTAAAGAGCTCCTGCATAGCAAACAAAACAAAACAAAACAAAAACAATTATCAACAGAATAAAAATACAATCTACAGAATGAGAAAAAAATATTTGCAAACTATGCATGTGAGTAATGTGTAACAATCCAAAATCTGTAAGGAACTTAAGCAGATTTGCAAGTGAAAAACAAACAACAACATTAAATAGCGGACAAAAAAACATGAACAAACATTTTTCAAAAGAAGACACATATGCAGCTAATAAGTATGTGAAAAAATGCTCAACATCAGTACTCATTAAAGAAATGCAAATCAAAACCACAATGATATACTACCTCACAACAGTTAAAATAGCCATCATTAAAAAGAAAAAAAAAAAAGGGATATTGCCGAGGTTGTGGAGAAAGGGAAGGTTTATACACTGTTTGTGGGAATGTAAATTGGTTCAGCCATTGTGAAAAGCAGTTTGGTGATTTCTCAAAGAACTTAAAACAGAATCATCATTTAACCGAGAAATTTTATTACTGAGTATATACCCAAAGGAATATAAATTCTTCCACCATAAATTCACGTGCTTGGTCCAGGGGTGGTGGGCAGAAGGATTGCTTGAGCTCAGGAGTTCGAGACCTGGTTGGGCAATACAGTGAAACCCCAACTATACTAAAATACAAAAAAAAAAAAAAAAAAAAGTAGCCCAGTGTTTTGGTGTGTGCCTGTAGTTCCATTTATTTGGCAGGAAAATTGCTCAAAACCAGGAGGTGGAGATTGCAGTGACCTGAGATCATGCCACTGCACTCCAGCCTGGGCGACAGAGTGAGACTCTGTTTCAAAACAAACAAACAAAAATTCACATACATGCACATGCTCATCACAGCACTATTCACAATAGCAAACACATGGACTCAACCTAAATTCTCATCAATGGTAGGCTGGACAAGAAAATGTGGTACATATACCCCATGGGATACTACGTAAAAAGAATGAGATCATTTCCTTTGCAGCAACGTGGATGGAGCTGGAGGCTATTATTCAAAGCAAACTAACTCAGGAGCACAAAACCAAATACCACATGTTCTCATTTATAAGTGGGTGCTCAACATTGAGTATATATGGACACAAAGAAGGGAACAACAGACACTGGGGCCGACTTGAGGGTTGAGGGTGAGAAGAGGATGAGGAACAAAAACTACTTATCAAGCACAATGCTTGGTGATGAAATAATCTGTACACCAAACCCCTGTGACATTCCATTTACTCATATAACAAACTGTACATGTACCCCTAAGCTAAAATAAAAGTTAAAAAAAAGGGAAAAGACAACTTACAATATAGAAGAAAGTGTTTGCAAATCAGATATCTGGTATGTGTCTAAATTCCAGAATTTAGAAATCTTATACCTGATATGTATTTAGATTCCAGAATACTACAACTCTACAACAAACAGACAAACAATCTAATTAAAAACAGGCAGGGTTGAATAGACATTTCTACAAAGAAGAAACATAAATGTCCAATAAGCACATGAAGATACTCAACATCGTTAGTTATTAGGAAAATGCAAATCAAAACCAAAATGTGAACCATTTTACACCTCCATGAATGCCAGCATTCATTGCAGCTCTTTCACAATAGCCCAAAGGCACAAGCAACCCAAATGTCCATTGACAGATGAATGGATAAATCAAATGTGGCGTATGTGTGGAATGAAATGTAATTAGCCATAAACAGCAATGAAATTCTAATACAGCCTACAACATAGATAAACTTTGGTAACATTTTGCTAAGCGAAATAAGCCAGACACAAAAGGACAAATATTGTATGATTCTATGTATGAAATATCTAAAATAGTCAAATTCAAAGAGAGAAAGTAGATAAGAAGTGACCAGGAGCTGGGGATAGGTATAATGGGGAGTTATTTCATAATGGGTGGAGTTTTTGCTTGGGGTGATAAGTACGTTTTGAAAATAGAAGTAATGATTGCACAACATTGTGAATATACTAATGCCACTGAATTGTGAATCTAAAAATTGCTGAAATGGCAAATTTTATGTATATCTTACCATAGTAAAAAGATAATTTATAAATGTCGATCTAAAGGACAGCAGTAATGTGAAAGGAAGAGGAGAGAGTACACTGAAGAGTCAGAATATGTTGCTCCTTATTCAGGGAGGATAGAGATATTGAACAAATTTTGACATTGCCAGAAAATATTTGTATAGGAATGTCTGTTCAAATGGTACTGTTAATTACTAAAAGAACAGAAATATATTTTCTAGTTTCAAGATGAGCAGAAGAGAAAGAAGAACAGAAAACAACTTTTAAAAAGTTTCTGAAGATTACCAAAGACTGATGACAGGAAAAGGAGACTGCAAGTTGGCTGTAACTTAGGAAGTGAGACGGTCTTGTGAGAGTCACTTCTGATCTTCTGTACCCTGCTCTGTAGAACAGAGGACTGGACATCTAAAAACTATTTTGTCTAGAAATTTCTTTGCCAACTGCTAGCTTCTGTTAGACTCGCACACTGGGAGGGACTGGCAAGTGATTGGAAGGTAGAAGGAAGGAAAAAGCTAAAATCCTGCTGCATTCGTCCATTTTTATGCGGCTAATAGACATACCCGAGACTGGGTAATTTACAAAGAAAAAGAGGTTTAATGGACTCAGTTCTACACAGCTGGAGAGCTCTCACAATCATGGTGGAAGAGAAGTGACATCTCACATGACGGCAGGCAAGAAAGAATGAGAGCCAAGCGAAAGGGGAAACTGCTTATAGAATTATTAGATCTCCTGAGACTTATTCACTATCAAGAGAACAGTATGGGGGAAACTGCCCCACGATTCAACTATCTCCCACTGGGTCCCTCCCTCCCACAACACGTGGAAATTATGGGAGCTACAATTCAATATGACCTTTGGGTGGGGCCCCAGCCAAACCATATCACTCGCACTCTTTTAAAGTTTTCGGTGGTTGGGGGATGGGAGTGCTAATAAAGTGACTCCAGCAGCAGTCACAAAAAGTGATGTGGAGCACTGGGTTCCTTCAGCATGTTTCCAGCAGCAGCACAGGTTATGTGGGTCATAGCAAAGCAGCAGTAGCAGCAGTTCTGGCAGCACAGTGTCCTGCCTCTATCTGTCCCAGCTCTCCCAGCTCTCCATCTTATGTGGCATCTGCGGGTGGCTTTGGGCCCCAAGGTTCCCACACTGTCAGGAAAATGGGCCAAAAATTTCTGCAAGGCAGCTTCAGTAGTGGTTCCAAAGAGCAGTAGCAGCAATGGGGATCCACCACCTCCAGGTGGGCGGGGACCGTGGATGTAAGTGACACTATATCCCTTCTGCTCCTCTAGCCTTGGATGGTGGTGGCTTCCTGCAGATACCAATCAAGGAAGTTTATTTTTCTCTTCTGGCTATTCCAGGCCTTCTGACCCTTTTGCAGCTATTCCCTGTATTAAATTTCCTCCAATTGAAATGCCAATTGAAGTTTCTATTACCTTAACAATGATACATGATGGAAGGACAGTGCTTCAGAAACCAAACTCGTTTTCCCTTTATCTTTATTTCCACACTCGCTCGTATTTAATATAGTTTAGTATTATTTATTTTTGATATATATATATATAGAGAATACATTCTCTCATTGATTTCATATATGATATAAAATGCAAAAATATTGCATGATAAAATATATCTTAAATCAAAATAAGAATATAACTCAAGAAAGAATAAATTTGTATTTCATAGTTTGATAAAGTATACTAAGTCTTCTTGGGAATTAATTCATGGTGTATAAATAATAACATGACTTAAATCAAGATAAGAATCACAAGATAAGTTAACACATTTATCTTTCCCTTGACAAGTCTTTTTTGGCACATATAAAGAAAAAATTATAATTATACTTTAGAAAATCTCTTCTAATATTGTTCACTGGATTCCAAGTTAAACATTGTAATATTTTCATGACTTGTCACAATGAACCCATTAATAGGTGTTACATTTCCTGATTATGTTTGAACTATGATGGTATATTTCCCCGATGAGTTGCAATGAATCAGGATGTGATTCATTAAGCGTGCTTATGAGTTGTTCACAAAATTACAAAGAGAAACCATCCATGTGAAAACGAAAACACACTTTTAGGCATAGGAGAAAAGCTTAACTTACATGAATATTAGCTCCAATGAAAGATGGGATACACCAAGAGAGAAATACACTTGGTGGACATAGCATTATGAAAGAGGATGTGCCTCCCTAGTTTTATGTATTTCTGTGCACTCTCATAGCTAATTTCTCCACATCCAGAAATAATAGATGATGGTATCAGAGAGGTCTTTAATCTAGGATTTCCAAGTATGACTAAAAGATTTGTTGAGAATGGTTGAGAACTCAAACAGAATTGGAACTGTATAGTTTACTACACATTAAATGAAGCACTAACAAATATATTTATACATATATAGATGTTTTGAAATGGAATTTCTGTTTTTTGCTTCTTTATATGTGACTCCTCCCCTTCTGGATCAGTGCAGATTGCTTTAAGTGGTGCAGCATAGCAGAGCGTAGGCTCTGGCTTCATTGCCTGGCTTCATCACTAGCTGTGTCGTCCTGCGTGAGTTACTTAATCTCCCTGTACCTCAGTATCCTCATTTGTTCAATGTTGTGAGTGTAAAATGAATAATACATACAAGTACTCAGCAAGATATTTGCAGCAGTTGCAGACTCCTTCCAAGTGGCACATTACCACATTAAGATTGTTATAGCTGAAATGCAAAGAGAACAAAAGAGTCAAAGTCAACCCCTCACCCTTTAAAATAGGCTCTTGAAGTCCATTTCTTAGATTTTATTATTAAAATCTGGGCTTTCAGTCGCAAAGGACAAACACTTGGAAACAGTTTTCTAATTTCCAAATTTTTCCCTTTAAACATCAGGAACAAAAGTATAGAGAATTGAACATGACATTTTTACTATAAACTATAAAATAGGAAGGATAGCTTAGGGAAAATTTCCTGCCAAACAGGGATTAGATAAATGCTTTCCTCAGCTAGCAGAAAGCATTGGAACAAGAAAACGCATTCAGGCTTCAGGGAGAAGCTCACGCCCACATCTTTGGTAATTTCAGGGAGAAGAGGTGTGTTCTCTGTTTCCTTCTGGGAGGCAAAGCTTCATAATGCTCTCCAAATGGGATGCCCAAAGGGTTTTATCCAAAGGTTTTGAATTTTTCAGGCAGAAAGAGGGCTTGAGATAGTGTCTTCTACGACATCGCAGAGTTCTGAAAAACCTGGTGTAAAGAAAATCAAGAAATTACTTCATGCCTTAATGGATCACGTGGATTTGCAAAGAAGGTTGGTAAATCATAGGAGACCTAGGACTGAGATAAGCAAATACAATGTGTAGACATCGAAGCTATGCTAGGGGCTTTGGGTACCAGCAAGGATGCTTATAATTGTGCAAAAGCAAGATAGGACCACTTTATATCAAATGTGGATATAGAAAGAACCAAGATGGCCACAAAAGACTCATTGGAAGAGTAATACAGTCCATTGGAACCTGAGGAGAGCCCTTGTAAAATACATTCCTGCGAGGCCTCTGTTGTGATACTCTGCTAGCAATTTTTTACTCTCAAAAGCTTGCTCATGGAGGAGTAAGGCAAGAGGCAAGCATATGAGAAACATGTATATGTATTGTTGCTAAAGAGTTTGAAAAATGACTTGTTTGAGTTTTGTATCTCTATTAACAGAATAATTACTTCAAAGAGATCTTTTCCAACCAGATGTGACTGAGTTACCTAGAGAAGCCTACATTACATTTTTAAAAGAAGGCTCAGAGAATAAGTTGAATGCAGTAGGGAGAAATACGGTTATTGCATACCTGCACATGTGAATCATAATGGATAATTTCAAACCTTCTATAAATTAAAGGTTTACAGACACTTCGCAACACCTACTTCTAAGCCTTCTCCTCTAAGACTTGCACATGTGAAGGACAGAAGAAGAAAGGGATCCTCTCATGGGGAGCTTCTCCTCTTCCACATGCATTGTCTCTGCTCTGCAGTTTCTCTTCTTGTTTCCACAGTTTTCTCCCACAAGCTGTGTAAGGATGAGACATAAATTTACTTCAAAAATATTCTAAATTCCTAGTTATCACATTTGCAACTCAATGCTGCCTTCCTGCCTGCATGATGTTTCTATTTGTGCTGTCAATCTCAGTTAATGTGCTGTTATCCTTGCTTTCTAGCTATCCTGATGATTTCTGTGATTCTCCTAGGTTCTGCAGCTCTCTTTATCACGTAGGCATCTTTAATTTAACACTTTCCTCCTCCGCTTCTGTATTTGTCCTGCTGCACGATCAGCATTCTGGATGATGCATCAGTAGGAGGGTCATTGTAAATCACCTTTGGCAGGCTGAGTCACTTTGTGCTTCGAGTGGAGCTGAAGAGCGATTCCTCATTCCAGTGCAAGGCAGCATTTCCTTTTTAACGATAAATGTTCCCTTGCCAGCAAGCTAGAAGACGGTATCTTTTAAACATTTCCCATCTACAGTAATATTGCATAGGCAGCAAGAATTCTGTATGTCCCCAACTAAAGACATATTATAGAAATAATTATTTGTTTTTAATGATGATACTTTTATGAAGATTAAAAATGACATTTTCTTGTGTTGCTTGTACTTTAGGCAGACTATTATCCTATAACCAAACATCTATTACTTGTTATTGTATTCCATTTTCAACAGGTTTGAGTGAATTTGAAATGTATGGACCATAGGTCACTGAAAAGGTTAATTTTCCTTCTTGAGGAAAGATAATCACCAAAGAACCAAATTTGAGTTTCACATGCCAGTTTTGATTACCTTTCTATAAGTAGTTAGACTGTTATTTTTTAAGCTACAGAGCAATTAATGACTAGAACTGCAGGAAGTATTTAATTGAGTATTGATTTAAAGCCAAGCTGTTTGGCTGAAGCATTGCATTATAATTAATGGACATTAACCAGACTTTAATTTTTCTACAGCATATTTGATTTTCAAGTGTTGTAATAGCAACCTTCAAACAATCTATAGAGCAAGACTTAGACTATTCCTATTAAATTTTTAAAGTTTTGACTGAATTTTAACATACTCTAAAGACTTCTGGCTTTTGATAACTTCAAAGTTCGCTGCATTGTGAAAACTGTACATTTAACATTAAACTCTCCCATTGACATATTGTCAATTAGTCAATAAATTCATTCATAGCAGCTTAATACAAGGTAATATTATCAGTGGCACGGTTTACTGAGGAGGACTGTGCCTTCTTTCCCTGCATTTCTGTAGAAGAATAGATTCTGATTTGTTTGGAATGGCACAGCTAAATGCATACTTGAAAGGTAGAAGATTGGGCAAAATTCCTTTCAAAGACTCATCCATAATAGCATTCAATAACTGATTGGTCTCTGTAGAATGAAAGAAATATATGAGTTTGTAATGTTTAAAATAGCCATCTGGCCACTGTTTGATTTGGTATATTACTTTAAATTTAAGCCGTGCTATGTTTAAGATGATTACTTAAAATTTTATGTTTTATTTTCATCCCCTATTCCTTCCTGTCTCCATTGTTAAACACAATTATTGGCATAAAAGAGGTTTTTAATACCCATTTTTAGACGGTATTCTAGCCTGGGCAATAAAACAAGAATCCCATTCTCTCTCCCTCTTTCTCTTCCTCTTTCTTTCTATCTTTCATTCTTTTTTCTTTCTTTTGCTGTTTCTTTCTTTCTCCTTTTCTCTCTTTTTCTAAAATCTCTTCCTTCTTTCTCTTTCATTTTTTTTCCTTCTTTTGTGGTTTCTTTCTCCTTTTCTCTCTTTCTAAAATCTCTTCCTCTTTCATTCTTTTTTTCTTTCTTTTGCTGTTTCTTTCTTTCTCCTTTTCTCTCTTTTTCTAAAATCTCTTCCTCTTTCTTTCTCTTTCATTTTTTTTATTCTAAAAAAAAAAACGACTAGGAAGGATATGAAAAAATTCTTTTTTAATATTAATTTAATTCTACTTCTTAATGAAATAAAGTGAAGCAACAGATAGTTCCTACTTAGTACTGCAAAAAACCTAGAGAAAACCAAATTTGTTGCTTCTTTTATATGCAATTTCTAATAATTTCATGTATTTTAAAATGATAAAATTACTCCAATAAATATATTCATGTCATTATATAAAAACAAAGTGGCCACCTTCTACAAATAGCCACTTTTTACTGCAAGACAGCACCTTGCAATTGTTAACAGAAACATTTCTGGAAATAAACTAGACCTTTTACCCCAAAGGCTTAAGTCACAACATTTCTCATCAGGATGATTAATCTTTACGAAAAGGCAGGAAAACAAGACAGGGCCGCCCACTTTGACATTTTCATTCTTTGAAAAAAAATCCCAATGTAGTTCATGAACTGGAGCCACCATTTATAAAAAGTAGGTAATCCAGAATACATGTTGATTATAAGATTAACCAGATCATTATCGTTCTTATTCTTTGCACTGAGAAAAATGTACTGACATTAAAAAGTGGTACTAGCACAGTTTTACTGAGAAATCTGATAAACCTTTGCCCAGGAACCAACCAATTTTAATAACAAGTTTACTTCATTTTTTCCTTTTCTGCTTAGTTGAAAAAAATATAAACAACAAAGTATAACATTAAAAAGAAAACTCACTCCATTAATTTCTACAAGACTCCCTTTTGCTCAACCTTTCCACATGCAGTGATTGGAGAGTGGGGAGGATGTATTTTTCAGGTAGGATGCAGAGCATCCTGCAGCTGCTCTAAGCTGGTGTGTGTGTGCACGTGTGCATGTGCACAGCAGCAAAGCAGAAGCATCCTTAAGGTCATACAGAAAGGCAGAGAGGAAGGAGAGGTGTGAATAGCAGGAAGAAGTTTTTCTGCAGGCTCAGGGAGTTTGCTGCTGGCTGCATCTAAAGCATTCACCTAAAAGAAGTCAAATATGAGATAATTCTGAAAGAACTGGGTTTGCTGCCTTTCTCTCCTTATTTCCTTCCCTCACTTTTTTGAACAGCTCAGATGTGGAGTAAACCAGCTCTAACCTTGAGGAAGCTTTGCTCTAGAGAAAAGAGTATTAACAATTCAAGGTGAACCAAAGGAAGGAAGGGAATCATCCAAAGATGGAGCAGGGTGAAGGTGGGGAAGGAGTGTGGGTGTGGTGGGGGTGGCATGCAGAGGGAATAGGCTCTGACAGCAGAAGAACACAGGATAGGAAATAGCTTGGAAACTGAGCTGGTAAAACCACTGACTTGTGCATTTTACATGAACTCGCTTACCTGTGTTATTTTTTCTATTCCCTGGAAGTTGTGCTTTTCAAAATGTTCTGCGATATTTAGGAAGGTGTGACGTTCTAGATAGCAGCAATTACTTAGGACTATCAAAAGGCGCTGTTCCTAAAAGCAAAACAAATTCTTAGAATATCACATTTATAGTGACAGGGAGAATAACAGATTAACACTTGTCAGGTTTAATCACAATCTCTGCTCTTTAACATCAATACTCAATGTTTGCTTTTCTTGACTGCTTCTTTCCCAGTATCATAACATAAACACAATAAAATCCTGCAATTCTACTATTTGCTTGTAATTACATAATATACCAAAGAATCAAATATTTCTTTTAAAACTTAGCAGCTTGTATGAGAAAACAGATTGATAAAATTCCATTAACTAGGATCAGCTGGGAACTGGGATCAGTGTTTCTTATGAAAAGCATTCTACTTTATTGTTTACTTAATACTTTGTGTACAAGAAAAGTCTACAGGAATAAATATTTTAAATAACTAATTACATTTAAAATGTAGAAACTATTGTAAAAAAGTTCATAAATTTCGTATAACCTGGAAGAGGATTACATGGCCATACATCTGTATGATGGGCTCCTTCAAATATCTTAGGCCATTAGGAATTGTTTGTGTTTGCAGAAGAAAACAAGGAATCATCTCCCTCTAATGGGGAGTGAGGATTACTGAGAAAGGACTCCGCCCTAGGAAGTAGTCAGTGTAGACAAGAGGAAGAGGTACAAGCCAGTCACTTCTACATTCTCCAGAGTTCTGTCCACCTAAAGTCATTTCTCACAGAAATTACCACACGCAAATGCTGATAAACGCAGTATCCTTTTATAGTTCAGAAGAACTACTTGGTAAATAAAATTCCAGGAATGGCCCCATGTTGTTGGTGTGGTTCACCGAGGCACCTGACCTGTGCTCCCGAGGGCGGGTGGACCTTCTCTGGAACAATTTTGACTAATCTAGGGCCTTGATTTAGATCCTTCAACTAAACCTACAGCAGAAACCACTTTCCATCATGTACTCTGCATGCTTTGGGTATAATGAGAATAACTTACAGTAATTTGACACAGTAAATGTGGAAAGAGGCTCCTATTTTTTGAGATAAGTGGAAAAATGGTAACTATAGTCCTTGAATTTACTTGCCAATCATATTTTACATTTCCCAATAATTTCATTTGGCTCAATAGTTTCCAAAAATCTTCTAGATTCCTTTATTTTAAATGTTCCTGTCTTTATTTCTGGCAGAGTGTAGCCTATTCACTACCTGTTTTTGGTCATCAACAAATATAAGTAAAAGGCCGAGGAATTATTAAAAGACCTTCAAACAAGTGAATGGCCTTGAATTACTCTATGGATAGGAAATGGAGCATAAGACAAGGTAAACAGGGGTGTATTATGTATAACACTCCTTCACGTTTTGTAATAAATGTCAAGAAGGAAAACAGTGAATAGCCACTGGAAACTCGCCCAGGTGAGGTGGGGACAAGGAGGCAGCATTCCCCTCTGGTCCCCAGGGGACCAGAGTTACCATTACACAGTCCCCATAAGGACAAGAAGTAAACATGACGTTTCATCAGCTACTCCCAACATGCTGTTTGCCTCAAAAACCTCAGCTGGTTGTTCAGTTTTGAAGATCAATCCTTAATTACGTTTTCCTTCCAGAGTCAAGCCTCCTTAGTGACCTGAGCCTGTCACACCTTCTCTGCCCTGTTAATTCTCTTTGTTTTTCCCATTGTAATCTACATGGCTCTGAAAAAACAGAAAAGCTATTTGAGTGATTTAAAATCTTACTCCTGTAAGTATATTTGTTGCTCAAATCTAATCATTAAGATGCAATAAAAGTGGAAAGAAAAACTGAACAACACAGATTCTCAACCATGGATGACTAATCAAAAGTTTACTAACAACTAAGATGGAGACGTACATTTGAAAACAACAACTCCACCTATCAAATGTAGCATGTGCAGGTGACAGAATACGGTCTTCTATCAGTGATTCCTCACAGCGTCTCTGTGATGCAGGTGTCACCATCAGTTTTGTTCAGGAGAACATAGGGCCTGCGCCTGCTCAGTGATATGCCTGAGGTTACACAGGATGCCAACCAGTGTCTTCTGACTCTGAATCTATGTGTCTTTCTTACCATAGCTGCTTCCCTTCTGGATAACAGAACAAGACCCTAAGAAGATCTCACCAAATCTCACGAGATAGCTTCCAATGGAGAATACAGAGGAACTGAATTTGGTCACAAAAGAACACTGGAGAGTAGCAGGAGGGAGGCCCTGCAACCTGCAGAGGCACATGTGAGGTGCCTTGGGGGGACAGGTGAGAATAGGCTCAATGTGAGTCAACAGACAGCTGCAGCCTCATGGGTCACAGGGCATCCAGGGCTGACTCCTGTGCTCCACCCACTGGGAGAGGCACAGGAGCAGGGACATACCACACCAGCAGGGAGAGCCTGAGGATTCAGGGTGCCAGTGAGGGGAAGACTCTTGCCGTCTCCATTCAGGAGGCCCTCTCCTATAGCCCTGTCTCCCCAGGACTCCCCCAGCCTGCTGCATTTCCATCCTCCTCAAGCCCCTCAGCCCTTGAGGCTGCGAAGCTTT
Organism: Cheracebus regulus; assembly: GCA_963574635.1. Lineage (NCBI taxonomy): Eukaryota > Metazoa > Chordata > Mammalia > Primates > Pitheciidae > Cheracebus > Cheracebus regulus. The sequence continues at coordinate 110,266 of CAUYQU010074464.1, forward strand.
CCTTTGTTTAACTGCAATTTTCCATCCCTCTAAGGAGTGCTGCTCTATCTGGATTTCCTTCTATACCTCTGATTAACCCTTTTCAGGGCACACTGAGGCTCTCTGCAACTGGTGAGCCCATAAATAATGGCACCCTCAACCTTATTTTTAAATATTTGGCCCTTCTCTCATCCAACAAGTGTAGGGTTCCCCAGCTCCCCTCACTTTCTCTCCGTGCCCTGTCAGGGGAGCACAGAGTGCTTTGATGGCTCTGAGTGGGCCAGTTACCCGTTTTTCCGTGTAGGCTTGCACCCAAGCGGGGGCCCTGACCTCCCAGGCACTGATGAAGCTCTTTAGGCTGTAGCCTGAAAACACTGAGAGAGCAACCATGTTACTAAATAGCAGAAATCTGCCCTGCCCTGAACCAAATGCTTTAAACCCTCCTATAAACTCCATGCCCAGGCCCTCTCATTGCCGACATACCTAGGCAGGTCATCTCTCCCTGCTGTTCCTGGCGAGGACTCAGTGCAGCCCCCTCTGTGTGTTGTTTCCTAATACTTTGCACTGATCACCCTGAATTTCATGCTTGTTTCTTTGGAATGCCAGCTGACCCCATCTCGGGATGGTTTGGGACGGTCCCTGGCAGGAACTCACCTGCCACCACTCTTGGGGAGACTCTGCCTGCAAGTCTGGCTGAATAGATGAAGGGGCATTTTTCTTAGTGTTCCTATCTACTCCCAGGCCTTATATTGCTTAAGTACTGCTGATTCACAAATCTGTATCTAGATTTCTCTCCTGGGATCCAAACAAGGACATTCAATCACCCACTTGGAATCTACCTGTATTTCACCCATTCAACAAAGCTGGTCCCATCTGAATCTTTTTTTTTTTTTTTTTTTTTTGTGATATGGAGTCTTGCTCTGCTGCCGGGCTGGAGTGCAATGATGTGACCTCCACTTACTGCAACCTCCGCCCCCTGGGTTCAAGTGATTCTCCTGCCTCAGCCTCTGAGTAGGAGCCTCCTGAGTAGAAGCCTGTAATCAGCCTCGATTACAGGCAAGGGCCACCACGCCCAGCTAATTTTTTGTATTTTTAGTAGAGATGGGGTTTCACCATATTGGCCAGGCTGGTCTTGAAGTCCTGACCTCGTGATCTACCCGCCTTGGCCTCCCAAAGTGTGGGATTATAGGTGTGAGCCACCATGTCCGCTCCCCAAACTGAATTTTTAATCCTTCTCTTGAACCTGTATTTTCCCTGATTTCTCTATCTCAGTGAATGGTATCATTCTCTACCCAGTCATCAAAAAAATTGAATCTAGAATAATTTTTGAGATTACTTTGACCAAACTATATTTTTTCTAACACACCAAACTCCTTATTTAGGTATTCATACTTTTAATGACCAGGGAAATGACATATGGTAGAAAATTTGGGTCAGTTTTTCCTTGAGACAGCCAGTCAGACATGTGCATGTGCACGCACGTGCGCGCGCGCGCACACACACACGCTTACACCCATACATCCTTCAAACTCATGACAAACTAGTGAGGGTTATTTATAATAATTATTATTATTTTTTGAGATGGAGTCTCACTCTGTCACCCAGGCTTGAGTACAGTGGTGCCATCTTGGCTCACCGCAACCTCCACCTCTTGGGCTGAAGTGATTTTCCTGCCTTAGCCTCCCGAATAGCTGGGATTACAGGCACCCGACACCACACCCAGCTAATTTTTGTATTTTCAGTAGAGATGGGGTTTCACCATATTGGCCAGGCTGGTCTCAAACTTCTGACCTCAAGTGATCCGCCTGCCTTGGCCTCCCAAAGTGCTGGGATTATAGGTGTGAGCCACTGCCCCCACCCAGAAAGGGTTATTTCATTTATGATAGCTGGAGTTCGAGTTTCAATAGATGAATTTATACATGTAATAATATAAGTTTGTGAATCTCCTGAATCTCCTTAAATACACATATACATTTTTAAAAGTATGTGTGTATATGTCTATACGTATATATGCAGTATATGTATGTATACATTCTGTGTGTAAGTGTGTGTGTGTGTGTGTGTGTGTGTGTGTGTGTATTTCAGGCTGTGTTCAAATAAAATGCTATTAGGCAACTTACAGAAATAAAACAGAGAAAAGTAGAACTTCTCCCATTGAAGAGGCAAGAGCTTTGGGGGGGAATGGGTGCCCTTGTCCTCTGCCTCCTCCCCAACCCATCACAGCAACTCTCAAGCACCAGGGAAACTACAAGGGCACCTATTTAACATTCAGAAACCACAAAGAGGCAGATAGTATATGGAATGACTGAAATCACAACTCCAGCTAAAAATGTTAAGTGCGAAATTCAGATACACTATACTTTCCAGAAAATTTCATATAGCTCCAAAGCACAGCACAGTGTCCTATGCCACACGCTACAGCAATGATGCAGGAACAAAGTAATTCGATTTGTGAAATTGCTGTTACATGGTTTTAAAATGGTTTACTTTCTAGTTACTGTCTGACTTACAGAGGTCAAGGTGAAATCTTCATGGATACTTCCAAACAAATCAGGAGAAGAAACATCAACAGAGAGACTAAACACAGAAGCAAGTACAGTTAGAAATAAAGCACTCAAATTCAAAAATGCAATGAACTATATGCAAATTTAAAAATGCAATGAATTGTATGTGAAATGTTTGGTGAAAGTCACATAACTTTTAATTGTTTTAGCCTTAACAGTTAACGGCTCAAAGAAGATATTATGGATACATGAAATTTAATCCACAATATTAGGGATCTGGCTAACAACATAAATTCCTGGTGAAATAATGAGCTAAAAATATAAAATCAAATCAAAGTAAACCTAAAAGAATTAAAACCTTATTGGGTCCCTAGGGAGGTGATAAGTTTTATGTACTGAAAAGCAAAAGCCAAAACCAGTAAATAGACAAACATGGATAAATTTCCAAATTGTCAACTGAAGATATAAGTCATTTATTTCAGTATTATCTGTGTCAGAGCATAACTCTTAGGTACACAGAAGTTACATATGCCAAGTATAATTCAGAAAGAACAGATTTCTTTAAAAAACAGCACTTTACAATGGTGTCCTATAGAATAGCATTATAAAATAACTACCACATGGATTTGTAAACATCAAGAGTTAAGATGTGTCCACTGGAGCTCCAATAACTAAGCTTGACTCAGACATAATTCTGCCAATATGTTTAGTCTCTAAGGAGAGTAACAGTGCCTTCCTCTAGCCAGAATTGTAAAAATAATCAACTAGGAGTTACACATTTACATTTAATACTTTATTATTTATAAAACCTGATCTTTGGATAATTAATAAGCTAATTATGTCTTCAATTTGCTCAATATGTCTCTAATAAGGCAAAGATGAGTTAAAAGATAAGTATGGAAATAATATAGGTCAAATATAAAAAACAGCTATTACTTTAATATGAACAATCTTTCTTTCTTACTAGAAGTTTTAGGATACAAGACCAAGTATAAAACTTGAGTTTGTATTTTTAATTCTCCTAAGTGCATTAGTGAGATTAATTTGATTTTTACTTACTGTGTAGTATCTATGTCTGCATCAGGTTTGGTGCTCAACTGTTCCAGACAGTATATAAAAACCTAAGTGAAAAAGTAAGTTTCAGAATTCTCAGAGGAATGAACTCCTGGATAACTTTACATAAAGTAGAATTATATATCCCATAAGTGGTATGGTTTTGTGTGCATAGATGAATATGTGTATATATTATATATGCTCCATTAATGACAGAAATATATATCCCATCCATATCTATCACATAAGTAATAGAAAATTAGAAGTGACTATGTTTTGATCAATTATTAAGTTTGTAAAGATAGTTTAGGAAAAAGACTTTTTCTAATTCACTCATCCACATTCTCAACTTTATATGCCTGCAAAGCACTGGTCCCAATAAAAATACTTTACATAGATATAATGTGAACAACTAATTATCATTTCATTTACACTCTGCTCTAACAGTATATATATAAAGTATCAAGAAAACACAAAAGAGGGGAGCATAACATAAATGAAACATTTGGGTATTGCTAAAACAAGTCCGAATTAATCTTACATTAAACTTTGTTACCCTACTTACCCTAAACTATTATGTACACAGACAAGATGAAAAAATATATATATTTAATGAATGTCATCAGCAGATTATAAATAGAAGAGGGGTTGACTGATACTTAGTATCATTTGAGGCTTTGGGCATTCCTGCTTTCAATTATTACCTGCATGATACTGATGCTTAGTTGGCAAACCTCCTCCTGTGTTTTAGGTTGCTGAAAGACCTATAAGGAAGAATTTTGATTAAAGTTTTTGGACTTTGCTAAGAAAACAAGGCTTTTTGTGTATGAAGTTAGATATAAACAGTTAAGCCTGGCAAAAGTGGTGAAACTCTGTCTCCACTAAAAATATAAAAAACTAGCTGGGTGTGGAGGCACACACCTGTAATACCAGATACTTAGGAGACTGAGGCAGAGAATTGCTAAAACCCGGAAGGTGGAGGTTGCAGTGAGCCAAGATCACACCACTGCACTCCAGCCTGGGTGACAGACCGAGACTCCGTCTCAAAAAAGCAGAACAAAATAAAACAACAGTTAAAACGTGGAACACTGCTTCAGGTGTGGTGTCCTTACTCTAAAAAGGAACATGAGAGAAGAGTTGGCCCAGTGGTGGTTTTCCTCACTGTGGTGACTCGGGCTTGAGAAGACAATGCCAGGCTGGGCTGATGGTCAAGATCCAGCCTCATAATTCACTGTCCAAAAAGTGCTATCACTGTAACTGCTCTACCTACAACACCTGCACTCACATTTTAACTTTCATCGGCCTATCTTGGAATCAGAAATCAGCATACTGACATAAACTAAATGGAACAAGCAAGCAAAGAGAGAGAAAAAACCTTGCAACGCAGAGTCAAAAATGTGCAACTATGATTCCCATGGGCTCCCTGGGTAACTGTGGAGTCAAAGCGGAACTGGAATACTTACGCTGGCCTCTCCTGGCTTGCACTCCAGAACACCCTTCAGTGACTGTAGAGAACGCATGATGCACTGTTCAAACTGACATGGCTGAAGGGAAAACAGCGTATCATAAAATTCAAAAGCAAGCTCTGGCTACTAAGACATATTTCACAGAAGTGAATATGGCCCCAAACTCCAGATTTTCCAGATTAATGGAAAGGAACAGAAACACAATCTGAAAAGTAATCTCCTAGCTGTTGAGTTTTAGGTTTGGCATATGTTTTGTACTTCATATTTTAGAATGAATCAATCTTGAGACTCTAAAGTATATCTAATTCAACTAAAACTCAAATAGAACTAAAAATTTTCTTCAGAATTCTACTCTTCTAAGAGGCTGATACACAACGAGGAACAGATATTGAGTTTACATTTTGAATGCTATTTCTGAGGTACATTCTGGGATGAGCTCAGTCTCCTAGATCTTCCACATCTCTGGAACTGTTAAGCAAAATTTAATGTTAATAATAATGATGTAGAGACATACAGGATCTTTATATCAGAGAGACTGTAAATATTCATTTTCTATCTACATCAAGTCAGAAAATGAAACTTGAAAATATGTCCAACCAGTGACATTTCAAGATAAGCTAGAACTAATCTTAACATTTTAGCTCCCTAAGGGTGTTTAAGTTTTGACTTTGTGCCAGGACCTACTCTAGGTAAGAAAGATAAATGAATAAGTAAGACAGCCTTCTCATTATGTGTATATTTCAGGCAGGAGACATTACCAGAAAAGTCACAGTTGACAAAATGGTTAAAAAAAGGTACAGAAATAAAATAATTGATATAATAAGCATCAAGAATAAAAGAAGTAGAACTCAGAGTAACAATCATGATGAGAGATGTGTTCTAAATAGGACAGTCACAGAAGGCCCCCAAGACTGTGAGAACACTGATGTTGAGAAGGGAAGGGCAAGGGGGACCAGCCCTTTGAAGGAACAGAGAAGGAGAGGAGCAAGTTCTCAGAAGACAGTGTACGCAGGCCGCAGAGTGGGCAAGAACCCACTGGGAAAGCGGACCATAGGAAGGGCAGCATGTCACAACCGCCAAACATGAGCACGGGTCTCAAGAGATGGGGCAGGGGGCAGGGCTTCATCAGGGCAGTGAGCCACGGAAGCCTCAAGGGTCAGCCAACCAGCTCTATGCAAAACATGGGGAGTGAGAACCTCTCTTCAACACATGCATCAATTTTTAAAAGAGTTTGGGAAGAAAAGTGAAGAGAAGAAAGGAAGTGACATCTAAATACATCTTTTAAAAAGAAAGGTTTATTTTCTTATATAAAGGAACCCAGACAATGAAAGCTAAAACAGTGCCTCAGCTTTAGTGTCATGCTATTACAGCACTTTGAAACCACCAGAGGGCATTATAAAAAACAATTAAAAGTGAAAGTACAAAAACAATAATAAAGTAAGAAATACAGGATGAAATACCAACTGCACAGAAAGTATTTAAAGAGGCAAAATGTTTGTTAGGTTACTGACCTTACTCATCTAACCTACCCACCTCAGAAGGTACGAAAATTTAAGATATTACAATGATAATTATTACTATAATATTGACAATCAAATTGGAAATTCAACTGTGGGCAATTAAATGTTGATGTCTGGCCGGTCGTGGTGGCTCACGCCTGTAATCCCAGCACTTTGGGAGGCCGAGGCAAGTACATTGGTTTAGGTCAGGAGTCGAGACCAGCCTGGCTAACATGATAAAACCCCGTCCCTACTAAAAATGGAAAAAATTAGCTGGGTGTGCTGGCTGGCACCTGTAGTCCCAGCTACCAGGAGGCTGAGGCAGAAGAATCACTTGAACCAGGGAGGCGGACGTTGCAGCTAGCCGAGATTGCACCACTGCACTCCATCCTGGGCCACGGAGCAAGACTCTGGCTCAAATAAAGTAAAAATAATAAATAAATAAATAAATGTATGTTGATGCTCATGTGTGGTTATTTAGATTTCTTCTATTAAATCTGAACTCAACTTTCTTATTAATTTTATTTTTATACCAATACTAATATAATAAGTGGATACAGAATGCCAGAAAGTTCAATGAGTGCTTTCAGTTGAACTGGGGGTAGGTGATAGTCTAAACGTTCGCTATGTCCTTTTTCTCAAAAGAAAGAAATAGTCCTATCTCTGTGTATTGTCAGTGAGTCATCCAATTTAGCTGATTGTCAAGTTATCACAAATCATTCCAGTTCTTCTGAAAGAAGAAAATTCTAAGAATCTCAGAATTATCCAAATTGAGAAAAGGCAGAAACCATTTTCAACATGAGAAGAAAACAGGATGCTTTCAAGTGAGCTGTTTCAGAGCCCTGAAGCGAAGCTCTAATCAGAGAGAATGCCTCAGCTGAGGGACAGTCACAGTGAGGCAGTGCTTGAACCTGACATCCTTAATGGGATAAGCAGCATTTTCCTATCCCAGTCACAAGGGAAGAAAAAAGTTTTCTTGTCTCAAACAAATGGGATTGGTACTGAGGAAATGTTAAGAAAATATATATTTTCTTATATTGGTATGTGATAAGAGGTTAGGGTTATACAATTTAAATCATTGTTCAAAGTCTAAGAATTTTATATACATGCTGTGTTAAAATACTTATACTCCAAGCTGGAATCTAGACTTGTGCTCTAAGCATCGATTCACCTTTTCTCTTAAGAGGTCCATGTGGAACAGCTAAAAAACTGACTCAGGGTTATCAGGTCTATCGTGGTAGGACATTTCTTCAAGGACATCTGGCTAGACAATGTCTTGGCTGACTCCAGACGTCCTATTTCCTAGGGCTCATTCATTTGCAAAGCACACTGGCGGTCAGTTCTTTCATCCCTGCAGATGGTTATGTGGCTTGTGTACGACATCAAACATGAAATTGGTTATTTTATGGTTGCAGTTGCACTGGTATAGTTAAACTTTAAAAGTAAACTACAAAGAAGCTTCTGCAGTAACTATTTCAGAGCATTTTCACAGAGGCTAATGTACTACAATCAGGCAAATGGCTACTCCTGAGGTCTGGAGGCTTCCAGGAAAGCACACACTCGCTGACCACATGTACCTGAGGCACTGACCTGAAGAAGGACCTGAAGCCAATCCCTGTTTTATGGCTCAGAGTTACTGAATTTAAGGCAGATTTTAAAAATGAGGCATAGAACCTTGACAGCAGACTCCGTTTTCTCAAACTGAACATGTAATATTTTTCATTTGCACACGACTGACTTGAGGCAGGTATGTCTAACCTGCCTGCACCTATTTCATCTTGGGCAAGTGATTCAGTGGATGGTGGCCCAATAACCCCTTTTGGCCTGTCTTCAAGCTTGCTGTGGTAATTAGGATAGGTTTATATAAAAGAGTTCGGAAAACAGTAAACTTAATGTATTATTATCATAGTAGCCCCAGTGACCACAAGTATTAATTTAACAAGTAGACATCCTTTATGTTTGTCCAGAGCACTGCAGTTTACTAGGTGCTTTAGTCCACAGCATCTCATGGTATCCTAACCCACATCATAGTGAAGATGTATTCTGCTCCTTGTTTATAAACTAAGACCCTAGGTTCAGACAGACTACATGGCTTCTTTAGGACTGCATGGAGGATTGAACTAGGCTCTGACTCCAAATCAAGTGCAATACATTTTCCCTTCATACCAGGGCTGTCCAATAGATGTATAATGTTAGTCACAAACATAAGCCACGTAAGAAATTTTAGATTTTCCAGTAATCACATTTTAAAAAGCTTTTTAAAAATAAACAAAATCAATTTTCATATGATATATTTAATGCAATCTATCAAATATTATTATCTCCCATGCAGTCAATATAAAAAGTGGAGATGGTTTACATTGTCTTTTTGTGCAGATGGTGCAGGTCTATATCTTTCTCTAAAGATTTACGGTGTGACGGATAATTAGCTATAGACTCGTTTCTATTTAAATACAAATAATTGTGACGAACAGAGACCCAATCAATTAAATTTTTCTTTCTTCTTCTTTTTTTTTTTGAGATGGAGTTTTGCTCTTGCTGGAGTGCAGTGGCATGGTCTTGGCTCACTGCAACTTCCTGGGTTCAAGCGATTCTTCTGTCTCAGCCTCCTGAGTAGCTGGAATTACAGGCATGCACCACCATGCCTGACTAATTTTTGTATTTTTAGTAGAGATGGGGTTTCTCCATGTTGGTCAGGCTGGTCTTGAACTCCTGACCTCAAGTGGTCTATCAGCCTCAGCTTCCCAAAGTGCTGGGATTACAGGCGTGAGCCACCATGACAGGCCTGATTTTATAAAAATATTTTATAAAATATCCTATAAAATAGAATTGTAATTGACCTATTAAAAATAAACTTCCCTAACTCATTTAAATCATGATTTAAGCAAGATTTAATTTGCAAAAAACTGTTAGTAAGCATTGCTTTTCTAAATCACCTTGTTATATACAAAGTAAGGTACAACAATATGATGTATTTATATTAACTTTAGAACCTTGAACTTTGGAGGAACAGAATGAGTCAAAAATTCCCCAGCCCCCAGACGATCGTCCATGAGAAGTACAGTCAGCCCTTCATGCCCACAGGCTCTGCATCTGTGAATTCCACCAATGGTAGAACTGGCTGGATAGAGAGTCCAAGGATACGGAAAGCCAACTTTTAGGGGCTTGAGAATGAAGGGATCTGGAAGAAACCCTCGCCGAGAATACCAAGGGACGACTATACAGAAATTCAAGGAAATGTAAAAATATTATGCCGGATCATTGTTTCTTGACAGCCTGACTCATCACTGGTTTGTAAATCTGGGCAAGTCATGACCATTTCATTCTAGTTTCCTTATCTAAGGCAGAAACTGGTAGTTCTAGGTTTGCTATCCTTTTTTCTTAATAAAGTAAGACAGAAAACAGGAGCAGTCATGTGTTCTCCCAGCCTCTGTTGCTGACAGGGACAGGCACAGAATGTGTTCCGACCAGTCAGACGGAGGACAGTTGTAAGCTGTGGTTCCTGGGAGGAGACTGGCCTTTCTTTCCGACAGCAGCCAGGCCATGAGTGACCATGAGACCAGTCTGAGTAGAAGCCAGTGTGAAGGGTCACAGGGAAGAAGGACGGAGGCAGCCCTGGGCACTGACCGCATGCCCAGGCTGCCAGGTCACTATGAGAGACCCTGCCTGGTGAAAGCTACTGGGACGTTTCAGCCGCTGCCTGGCCATTGTCACTGGAGCAGTCATGATGAAAAACACATCACAAAAAGAAAACAACATTCCATCGAGCACCCATGAGATAAGCGTGAAAACTCGAGAAATCATGAAGATGATATTGAAACCTAAAAGTCCCAGCTGAGAAGATGAAGAGTCTAGAAATAGATCACAGTTGGCTGCCTGGCCTGTGAATGTATCTGCAGTGGTCTGTGGTGGTCGTTTTTGTTTGTTTGGTTTGTTTTGGCTTCAGAGCCAGCAACATCATCTCTTCTATCCTGCTTTTCTGAAAAGCTTAAGTTGCTGAGTAGTTTAGAATTAAGCATACTCTGCTTTTTAAAAAGTAATTCAAACAAAAACAGTAAGTTACACAGGATGAAAAAGATCAACTCTAAAAGAAACCCATTGTTTGTTTAATATTTATGGTTAGTGTTAAGCAAAAATGTCTCAGAATAAAAACATTAAGAATTTATATTTCTATTTACAGTTGCATGTATGAAGCATATGCTCCTTATTAATATAACCATTGATTTTAAATATACTCTAATGGCTAATAATTGAAAACAATTTAAACTTACTAGAGAAGTCAGTCCTTCATTATCAACAATCCAGTCTTCCTTTTCAGCTAATCTCTTTATTTCTATATGAAAACAAGCACACAAATACTTTTTACTATAATTATCTCACTAAATTTTATACAGAATAAAAATTTATACAGGTTATGATTTTAATTGTTTTATGTAGGCTTGTAAAAATTTGGTGAAAGTAGGCAAAGAATATAATTTTGGTAGACTTGAGGATTTAAGTACATATTGTTCACTGGATTATTCTAATGAGATACTAATTAAATAAAAGTTTTTGCTGCAAAGTCCAATTTGGAGAATTCTAGGTTAGATTTAAGGACAACTTGAGACAATGATTTATTACTTATTCAGGATTCTTCACAACACTAGACATGTATAAAATAAGCCATACAGTAAATTTTTTCCTAAAATTTCTGATGAATAATTTGGATGATTTTTGAATCCCATACATTTCTGACAAGGGCAGTATGATTCTCACTTGGGTAAGGGAATGCCACCTGCTCAAACCTTCAGGGCTGAGGCAGGCTCAGGTTCCTAGGTGAGGAGGAGGTAATAAACTAAGAGTGAATGGCCAACTTCTCACCTGGGTTCCATTCCCTTCCCATTTACACAGTGTATTACCCACCAATTTTGCAGGGATGTAAGCTTCCTTCCCAAAAGCCTGGCAAAAGATAGTAACGGCCTGTGCCATTTTAGCCGTGTTCTTGACTATTTTTGAAAAAATTTAATAACCAAATGGCTGCTTTGTAAAGAAAAGCTTTGTTTTTTTATTATTTTATGTAGAAAATTCTGAAAAATTTATAAAGCGTAAAGAAAACAAGAATCATCTATAACGTCTAGAATCCAAAGAACCAATGCTAAGAGACAAATCAATGTCCTTTGACTGGACATGGATATCTATAAATTAAAATTTAAAACTATACATCCATATATTTTCAAAACTGAGATCAGACTTTACGTACATTTTATACCCTATGTCTTCTACTTAACAACTGTCATAGGATGTTCTTCCATCTTTAAATATTTTCAAGTATATCCATCTTAGTTTCTGCATGGTCTTAATTCTCAACTAAACTGATTTGAAAATACATCACAAAAAGAAATAACATTCCATTGAGCAGCTAGAAGAAAGATGAACTAATATATTCAAATTTCCAGAAGAGTAATTTTCTCTTATTTTCAAGGATTTGGAAACTGAAAGGAGGTGGCATATTCAGATATTCATTGTACAGTAAATGTTAACAACTTTTCTAAACACACCTTCTGCTGTGTGCTGCAATGTGACCATTACGCAACGTACTCGGAGATCCAAAATGAGATCCTGGATAGTCTGTAACAGGTCGTTAGGAATTTCAAGGGCAGTCAATGATTCATGAGTAAGCCTGTGAACAAACACAACCAAACAAAGGTGAGCACAGTGGGATGGCAAAGCAATTCCTAGAATCACTTTCACTGTATAATCATTCTTCATGGAGCTTACACGCTACAGCATGACGTTGAAAACAGAAACAGATCACAACAGGGATTGTACAGTGACAGTAATACACAGTCAAACAACAGAAAAGATGTATAACAGTGGAACGTTCTCATCCGACATAAAACACCAGGAACGCTGAGCTTAGCTATCAGATAACAAACAGGAAACAGTGGGGCAAAAGGACAAAGAAAAGAAAAATAATTCCTTCTTTACCGAATGTATTAAAAATATTCCATACTGAGTATTTTTTTCCCCAAAACTAAAAAACCAAATGTACCCCTTTTTCTGAGAATGTGTCCGTATTCACCTGACGGTCTGGACGGCGTGAGCGAGCCACTGTCCGGAGAGCTCGCCCTTCACCTCCCAGCCTCCATACTGCTTGGCTTCCCCATCCCGCATGCTGAGAGGCAGCAGCGCTCCGCGGATCAGCTTCACCAGCGAGTGCATGACTTCCTGAATCATTTTCTAGAAAACCAGAAACAAGCGCAACGGCATTAAAATGTCATTAATCAGATGACAGTAACTAAAGGATGGTGCCTGGGCAATAATGAATGTCTTGAACACAAAATGAGAAATGAAAAACCCTCCCCTGTGAAAACGTCTACACATTATCCCTTACTCACCTTAAAATCATTTTGTCTTTGCCTTACATTCTTTGATCTTTCAATCTGGCCTGACTTCTCAGCAGTCTTAAAAATTAAAAAATAAAATAAAACATATTAGAAATAATTTATAAAAATAAGAACTGTTTTAGCACTTGTACATGAAGAGAACATTTAAATATGGTTATAACTTGAGTAAAAGCAATGCTTACGGCATAATTATGTTTCTGATTAAAAAATAATTAGAAAACCTTCCTTATTCCAATGAGAAGTCCCATAAATGAATGTAAGAATTAAACTGAAACTACCAATTTTATAGGTGAATTTCATATACCATTTTCATCAACAATTTCGTCATCATACCCAGGATAACACTGTCAATCTCATTTCTCATTAGCTAGTAAAGAAACCAAAGGAAGCCTAATCTGAAATCTGCCATTTTATTTTTAAAATACTATAAACTATACCTCTTCCTTCAGAGATTTTCAGTGTGATTTAGGAGAAAATACATTCTTCATTCTAGAATTAATTTTTGTTTACTGAGATAACTCATGTTTTTTCCCAATATTTCTCTTTCTCCTTAATGTATGGAAAACTACTTTATATTGACTAAAAGAGAAACCTATTCAACTGGATTTCAATAAACTTTTTATTAACACATTTTCTAACTAAATATTATTATATAAAATGATCTAGAAGGACAAGCCTAGGAAACTTTCTAAATAAAGAAGCATTAGCAAAATTATGCAATGTAAAATAAAATTCTGAAACTTCCTTGACATAATGCAAAAGTTAACCTTTATGGTTAAAACCCTCATGCATTATTGGTTAATGCATGACAAGTCAAGAGACCTTTCAAGTTAAGAACAGGTGCATTGTAAATGATCATGATACTGACTTTATGTTAATTTTAAAATACAAGCAACGTTATGTGCATGTATATATATTTATTTCTGTATAAGCTACAAAAACTGTATGTAGAGTTAGTTTATATAATGAATATATCGATGTAAGTAAAATATGGGTTAGGACTATTGGGTGTTTTCAACAAAACTATCAGACACATCTGACAAAAATATGGGCAGCACATGCATAGACAAACATCCTTCAAACTCTACATACATTTTAAAATTTTATATTAAACTATGCAGCTTTTATCATTTTCTTTCTTTTTTTTTTTTTTTTTTTTTAGATTTATTTTAACTCTTGTTGCCCAGGCTGGAGTGCAATGGTGCAACCTCAGCTCACTACAACCTGCACCTCCCAGGTTCAAGTGATCCTCCTGTCTCAGCCTCCTGCGTAGCTGGGATTACAGGTGCCTGCTACCACATCCAGCTAGTTTTTGGTATTTTCAGTAGAGAGGGGGTTTCACCATGTTGGCCGGGCTGGTCTCAAACTCCTGACCTCAGGTCATCCTCCCGCCTCAGCCTCCCAAAGTGCTGGAATTACAGGCATGAGCCACTGCGCCCAGCCTATCATTTTTTTCTTTATAGAAATACATTTTTGTCTGAAAGAATTAAAGGTATGTATAAAAACTAAACCTACAATTCATCTCAATAATCATTCAAAAAGCTAACTCCTGAGTTCATTGGTCAATGACACAGAATTCTTTGTGCAGCAGGGTTTAACACATACATTGCTTTTTCCTTTATGTTTAAGACAACTGAAAAGGAACTAAAGTGTTTTAAACCTACAGTGAGTAGGAATGAGAGGGGCCAGGGTGCGAGCATGGCCATCCAGCAGGATGCTGCGGTGGTCCAGGTGAGCACAGGCACACTGAAACAGCAGCAGGTGAGCCCAAGTGACTGAGACAGGCCGCCTGAGGGAGAACCGGCTGCCATGGGTGCTGCAGTGAGGAAGGACACACACCCAGAGGGACTCCCACCTAAGTCGTACCTGCTCGGGTAACACCAGTGGCTCTGAATGTCTGCTCAGCTGCTTTCTGAAAGCCTGGTGTGATGACTATAATTAGAACACTGTTGGTGATATGGGTTATGGGCATAGAGCAAATGAATGCCCTGGTCACTGAGGTGACAAAACTCTTCTCTACATGTTGCAGTTTGTTAGGTCTTAGGCTTGGGCACTTTTTTTCTCTTCTGTCTATACTGTCTAGTGTGTTCCTGTGGCTTCAAATATCATTTCTACCTAATGCCTTCCAAATCTCTACCTCCAGCCCAAATATCTCCTCTGTGACCCAGATGTGAATCTTGATAACTCCCAGGAATCTCAATCTACCACATTATCAATGGAAATCTGGAACTTCCTCCAAGCATGCTCTTCCTCAGGTCTTTCTGGCTTGGCAAATGCACTCTTGCTCACTGAGGAGCCCACTGGGAGCAACATTGGAATCCTTCTCTTCTCTCCCTCACCTTAACACCACTTCCAAAACACAACCAAACCTACCAACTGCTCTCCAACTCCATCAGTGGAGTTAGGGGTTGAGAGGACTGCTCTGCTTGATGAATTTAGAGACTGTTGCAGAGCCCAGCACCTACTAGAATGTCAGGAGCTAAGTGTTTGTCAAGGACCTCATGATGGTTAATTTTGTGTCATCTTGGCTGGGCCACAGGGTGCTGGACATTTGGTGAAACATTACTCTGGGTTAGATTAACATGCGCACTGTGCACAGCAGAGCCTCTCCTGGATGTGGGTGAGCCTCACTCAATCAGTTGAAGGTCTGACCAGCACAAAAGAGCTGATCCTCCCATGAGTTAGAGGCACTCCTCCTGTCTGCCTGCCTTCAAGCTGGGACACTGGGCTTTATCTGCCTTCATAGTTGCATTGAAACATCTGCTCTCCTTAGGTCTCAAGCCAGCTGGCATTCGAACTGGAGCTTAACAGCATCAGCCACCCAGCTGGGCAACACATCCTGCAGACCCTTGGGGCTTGTCAGTTTCCATGATGACATGGGGCAACCCCTTACAATAAATCTCTTCATGTTTGTGTGTGTGAGTGTAGGAATATGCATACATATCCCCTATTGGTTCCGTTGCCCCGGTGCACCCTGACTCATGCAGACTTGCTCCACCATGCTCCGGAGGGAGGCACATGCCAGTATAAAAATGCAAGTGTCTGAGTGTCAAAGGGCGGATCTCCCCTGCTTGTACCCTCCACAGTACCTGACGCCAAACTTTGTACATAGTAGCACTGTGCAATGGGAAGATTATTTCATAGTCATTTGTTCTATTACATATTTTTAATTCGAAGAAAGGGATGAGAATCAGTTGTTAAACAATATACAAAAATTAAGGCTAAATTCTGCCAGAACAATTTTGCCCAAACAGGTATTCATGAGTGGTTGATGAAATCTACTAGATGGTAATTTTGTAAAATCCAGGACCTGTCTCCAAATATATGAAAAGCAGAGGGAAAGGGGGTTAGTTGTGGGGCAGATCCTTTTCAATTGTTACTCATTGTTTTAATTTAACAGAGTTGATTATCTCCAACACAATGGATTATGTAAAGTTTACCCTGTTGTTAAAAGCAAATCTAATTTTGGAATGTGTGATGCATTTTAATTATATACTATGATTTATGTAACTTTAAAATGCTGACTTAATATTTAACAATTATTTGAATGTTCTAAAGATTTTTATCTAAAAATACACTATATTTAAAATTTATCTAAAGGTGAGATCTTAACCTACTATTAACCATTTCGTTAACTAGAAACCTTAACTCTTTCCTGCACACACAGACCAAAACTACTTTGTGGTGAGAGCAACGGCTGGATTTCACTGTTTTGATTCACATTTGTTACTTCACATGGCCTTCACTGGTTTGAAGAACTGACTATTTTTTAAACTGTTGGAAACTTCATCTAAATTTTTAACTGATGGGCTCTTAATACAAGATAGTTTTATAACAAGAAAAATAAGAAAATTCAAGTAAATTGTGTTTAAAAAGTATCCAGCTTTCTTGCATGAGATTAAATAGCTATCAAAAGCCCCAGAACTCTTCCCAGTATTAATTGAATCCAGCGTCTGGATTTCACTTGCAGACAGGCAAAGGGAGCATGCACCCCTAGCACCTTTGCTCCTTATATAGATCTGCGCTTTCCTCTAGCTCTTCAGAAGAGGGCACACGGTTTCAAAACATGCCCAAATATGCAAAGAAAATTATATGTAATTAATAATTATTGCTATAAGCTTTTAAGTTTATAAACACAAATAGGTAGAAATATCATAGGCATATCCAATTCAGCACAACCAATTAAGAGTCATTTCTTCATTTCAATATTAATATTCATGAGTTCTGAAGTAGATCATTTATTTTTCATCTACAACCAAATATTTCATTTATATGTTTGGTATATAATTATGTATAATCTGTAAAAAAGCAAAACATACTCCCTGTTCACTAAAATATCCTAGAACAAAAATTCTTAGGAATTTTATGTCTCGAGAAGACTTTATGGAAGGCGACTACTGTCCACGTGTGGTTGGCCACCTGTGGGAACTGATGCAAATGAGGGACATTTCATTCCACTTGGCTGGAAACAAACACTGTGGTTTAAAACCCATGTCCTGAAAAACTAATTCTTTAGATGAGTTGATTCATCTTTACATTATTCGATTCTATTCCAGCAGTTCATCAGTCTACTATTTTCTGACGTTACAAAATTTTGTTAACTGAACACCTGTTGACTGCCAGGCCGATGAGATTTCAAATAGTAGAAATACTGGAATAAATTTCATTCCAAATAATAAGAGGAAACTCTTATCTGTCAGACATTATTATAAGCACTTATACTAACTCATTGAATTCTCAAACCAGTCCTATAAAAGTAGGTGCAGAGAAGTAATTTGCCTAAGGCCATAGCTAGTAAGTGATAGGCATTGGATGTTTCCATTATGTTCCTAGTGTTCCATGCGAAAACCTATGAATGCTGCCTGTGCAAAGGCATGACAGGGAAGCATCTCATCTTTCCTGCCCACATGAACAATTTGGTTTGGGAACAGAGCAGACACAGAGAGGAAGCTGGTGCCCACAGTGCCACTACTGTCATTGTGTAGAGGGCAAGGGACCCAATGCTTGTCCTCAACATGGTGAGCCCCACAGCTCTCACCCAGCTGAGATTCACAGAGACAAAAACTGATGGTGACACAAACAAAAGCAGAGTATTGGAAAAACTTATCAGGACAAAACTGAAATGAAAGTAGTTTCTTCCTAAGCCAGCAATAACCAATTCTCATGTACGCAGACCTGTGAAACCTGACATTCGTTTTATGGAAGAACTTCTCTGTATAGCTAACATTTCTATAGAGTTCATGCATAACTAACAAAGAAAAGAAACTTATGCATTGCTTTAATATTTGAATGTTAACTTTGTAGAATCGACAAAGTAACTGAATACTGAAATTAAAGAAAAAATTGCATTGATAAGTCGTGCTTACAAGATTGGTTTTCTTGCACTAAGGAGTTTGTGATCGTGCATTACACATTGCTGTTTTTGGTAAATTTCATGGATTAGAAAACCAACCATTCATACAAACAAGGCTGCAGGAATCCAGTGGGTTTACAACAGAGAGAGAAGGCACTTGGAGTTCAAATATACAAAGAAAAAAGTTCCAGAGCACATCTCTATTTCCCTAATATCAGCATGAATATACGTCCATGGTCAAATGACACTCCAAAGACACCCAAGGCACTCCAACACTTAACCACTTTTCGCCAAGGAGGAGAGGTCTTAAACCACAAAGGCTGTGCCTTTGTGCAAAAAAAAACAAAAATGGTTTTAGCCTTTGTCCATGTCCACTTCATGTGTTGCCAAGTCAAAAAGAAGCAGAAAGGAGACTTTACCTTCAGAAGACACCTATCTCCCCTAGAGCTCTTGATGTAGAGAGCTCTCCTTCAGAGACACGAAACAGAGCTGTCTTCTCAGTCTTCCAGGTAGGGTGCCCTGGGCAGCCCGGGACAAATGGCATTGGAATCTAGATCCAGGAGCTGGAGCCCTTTCATGGCATATTGAGGTGAGGTTAGAAAGTAATGAAAGAGACTGGCTTCCATGTGCCACACACAACAGTCAGAGTCATTCCTTTATGTTCATGCGTTCTAGGCTACAATCATATTATGATGAAGACACAAAGCATTAATAAATGTGTGACTACAAAAGATGGACGACGGGCTTATAAAAACTTCCGCAGGCTGATAACAATGGGGCTGGATTGCAGAATCTTTAAATTCTTTCCAAAGGAAACTGCATATTCTATGGATTACTTTGTTCTGGGTGCAGGCTGCCGAGGTATTATCCTTGTTTCATCATTGATTCACAATCTACCGCACATCACCCAGAATTTGGCCTGACTGGTATTATCTCAATTTGGAGTCCTTGAAAATAGTTCAAGCTTTCTTTTTTCTTTAATTGCCTATCTCATTTAATACCTACAACTACCTGTTAAGATAGATGTTCAGACTATTCTCCTTTTGCACATAAGGAAAAGTGACTAGTTCAAGGTCATATAGTTACTAAGTGAGAGGGCTTTATACTTTAATCTTAAACTACGGCGATGGTTATAGATGTTGGGCCTCTACATTTAAAAAAAAAATCACTTAAATCTATCATTTTTAAGACCAGAAATGCACAGTGAGTCAGCTCCACCTCTAGTTGGGTCCATATACACACCTCACTGAAGAGGCTTCCATTAACGTAGGAGATCCAGAGCTTCCAGAAGTTAGGCAGCTGGCTTAAGACAAGCTTGGTCAATTTTTCAACAAAGGCCACCCTGTGGGGAGTTTTATATCTCCATGCTAAGAGGGAAAAGAAGAAAGTACAATGATTATACTTTTGATTCAAGAATATATCTTTCAGCATATTACTGTCCCCTCTGTGCATCTCCCAAAACTCAAACATGCATTAGCAATAGCCTGAGACTGTGTGGAAGCTCGTGGCTCACTTGGCTGACATCAGTAGTGGTACACTCATCACCAGATACCCCCACTTTTCTCCTTGCCAGAGGGCAAGCAAGAGCACCCCCGTCCATCACAGCTGACCAGCAGGCCAGGGCGAGGGACCAGGTGGCCACACCTCAGCACTGGGAGGGCTACCTAGAGGAAGTGGCTTTGACTTGTCAGCCTTGTCCTCTGTATAATACTATAATGTCTCTTCCAAAAGTCAACAGCAAAGGTAGGCAAAGGCAGGGGCTGCTCTACAGCCAGTTGTGAAATTCCAGCTACTATCAGCCTGTGAGAAATGCTGTCATACACCCTAGGAGGTGAGAAGGCCGGAAGGAATCCAGTTGTCATAAGGAAACATTCAAGTGCAATCACATACTAAATAACCCTGCCTATCATACAGAAATTTAAGAAAAAAATAGAAATGCTGAAACCTCTTTGGTTATACATTATTTAACACAGTTACTGCAGTAACTGGGAAATAAGGGCTTAGACTTCTTGTGGGGAGAATAGGTTCATGGGAATAAAGCAAGTATCGAGAATCAGGACCCACTCACCATCTCCGTCCTGCCTCTTTTTTTTTTTTAACCCCTGGGGCCATGACTTCGCCCTGTTCCCTCCCGCCTGCCTCCTGCCCCACACTCCCCTCCACCCTGCCCAGTCCACGACACAGCCATGCTGCGAATCAGGCTCTAACTCCTACTCAGCAACTTTAGGAGCAGGTCGGCCTCTCACGAGAACTTTCACTCCCTCAGCCAGGCAAACCTCTAGCTTCCTTTCCACATACCCCCAGGCAAAAGGATTTGCTGTTGTTATTCCAGTGAAGGAGGGGCAAATTTTATAAATTGTATTAATAAAATTTAAAATAATTTTATCATAAATGATTTAATAATTTAAATAGTAATCTGTCCAGGTAATGCATGGTTAGAAAATAACATGTGAAAGGTACACAGTGAAAAGTCTACCTCTGCCCCGCCACTCCCATGAGCCTAGTTCCCAGATGGAAGAAACCACTGTCACTAGTTTCTCGTGACTCTTCCTGAAATACTTTTTAAATATACAAGCAAATATAAATGTGTTTTTCCCCCTTCCAACTGTTCTTTACATGTTTTTGGTTTTTACACAAAAGAAAGCATACCAAACACACTCTTTTGAAGCTTGACTTTCTCCATTTAGCTGTGGATCCTGGTGTTCTTCCATATTCAAACATAAGGTGCTTCCTCTTTTTCTCCCCACAGTTACATGGCCTTTCACATTTTGGATGTGTCGTAATTTAACAAGTTCCCTTCCAATGGACAAGACTATCTTTGGTCTTTCACAATTAAAATTAATGTTTCAACCAGTAACTGTATACCTATATCATTTAGCACATGCTCAAGTGTAAGCACAGAATAAACTTCCAGAACAAGAATTGCTGGGACAATGAACACACATAGTTGTAATTTTGATAGATTTACAGGATTGCCCTCTAAATGGGTTATTTACACTAGTTCCACCAATTACATGTGCAAGTAGTGGCCTCATCAACTAACATAGAAAACCCAAAACAAAATGGTCAACACCAAGCGTTTTTGCCAACCTCATATCTCACTGTAGTGTTATGCTACCTCTTTTTTTCTTACTGTGAGGTTAGTGTCTATTCACACACATATGAATCACTGAGACTTCTTCTCTGTAGCCTGTAGAGCCTCTTTATTTATCAGGTATATTAGCCCTTTGTCTATGCTAGAAGTGCAGGGACAAGTTTTAAATTCATTTTCACAGGTGTGAAAGGAATGGTTCTTAAGGGCACACTGTAAACTCTGATTTGTTCATTCAGTCAATGTTTATTGAGGACCAACCATGTGCTTATCATGCAGCTCCACATGATCAAAACTCACTCAGAATGCTGAGCAAGGCCGACTCTGCCTTTACAGCTTAGAATCTAAGAGCAGTCAATTAACCAGTTCAACACGTGGTAATGTGATGGTAATCTGAGGTTAGTGGGTTTCATCTGGAGACAGCAGTTACAGACTCTTCTTTCCAACAGTAGTTGGTAACACCTATTTTCCAGACGATAGGGCGCAGGCCACGGTCAGCTGTGTCAAGGGTCCATTGAGAAGGTGAAAAACAGGACAAAAAAATCTAAAAATGGAAGCACTGAAAGTTTGCCTTTGACTGATTTGGATGTTTTGTCCCCACCAAATCTCATGTTGAAATGTGATCCCAAATGTTGGAGGAGGGTTTTGGAGGCAGGTCCCTCATGAATGGCTTGGTGTCCTCCTTGCAATAAAGAGTGAGTTCTGGCTCTACTAGTTCACACAAGATCTAGTTGTTTCACCCACTTCCCATTTGCCCCAAGAACACTGTTGTCTCTAATCCTAATGGAACACCATACACATTTCTATTACATTAGGATTAGAGATGAGTTCTATTTATAAATAATTCCAAGAACATTTTTTTTTATTGTTGTTTTTTTGAGTCAGAGTCTCGCTCTGTCACCAGGCTGGAGTGCAGTGGCATGATCTTGGCTCACTGCAACTCCGCCCCTGGGTTCAAGAGATTCTCCTGCCTCAGCCTCCCAAGTAGCTGGGACTACAGGTGCATGCCACCACGCCCAGCTAATTTTTTGTATTTTTAGTAGACACAGGGTTTCGCCATGTTGGCCAGGTTAGTCTCGATCTCTTTACCTTGTGATCTGTCTGCCTTGGCCTCCCAAAGTGCTGGGATTACAGGATTGAGCCACTGTACCTGGCCCCAAGAACAGACTTTATATTTTGTTTCCATGCTGAAAATCAGTGAGATTTGCTTCAGACTCAAAGAGCATGTTTATGTAAAATTAAGTGAGTGCTGGCAGTGAGCTGCACTTTTTTTCCCTAAACGGAAAATGAGTTAAAAGAACCTGGTATTTACATCTTCTCCCTTGCTCCCTCTCCTGCCATGTGACACTCTGGCTCCGCTTTTGCTTTCTGCCATGATTGGAAGCTTCCTGAGGCCTCCTAGAAGCAGGTGCCGGCACCATGCTTCCCGTACAGCCTGCAGAACTGTAAGCCAATAAACCTCTTTTCTTTATAAGTTACCCAGCCTCAGTATTCCTTCATAGCAATACAAACAGACTAACACAGCTTAATATGGCAGCAAATGGATTCTTAGTATCTTTCTCAGAATAATGTATCAAAAGATCTCAACTCCTCTGTGCAATTACATTGAACATTATATAATGTTAGATGCCACCCCATAGAATATAGGAGCAAATGGTCCTGATACAACATTGTTTATTCTAACATTTGATGAGCTGGGAGAGGAATGGGAATCAGACAAGAAGGAGTACCAACAGTATGGAAGTCCTTCATTTAGTACAAATGAATCATCTAATTTTAAGGTGCTCTTATGATGAACATTTATTTATAATAATAAAACCTTAGAAAAATTCCCTACTTCAATGCTTGTGAGAATAATGTAAAACATTTTAAAACAACTTTAGAGGTATCTGAATTTAATATAAGGTAAGGTATTTCCATTACTCTATTTAAGTTTCTTAAATCTGTTATTGATATCACAAATGGCTCATGACTAGTGGCATCTAATTTGGTGCATGAAAGCATGATAGTTGATCATGTTGTATCTCAAATAGGGAAACAGTTCCAAGTTCAGAAATGCAATATACTTAAAATTTTAGATGCTTCATCTTAGGAAAAAGTATTAGTAATTATTTTATGTTTAATTAACAACCAATCCCTCTTTCCAAGCAAAAGTTAAATTTCATCAAAAAAGATATGCTGACAGAAATTACTTTTGTTGCAAATTCCATCTTAATGAAGTTCTCATAGAATTTTTTTCTGTGGCACTTTAAAAAAATTCAACCACAGAAAAAGTAAAACCAGACTTGAAGTAAATATGTTGAATAAACACTGACCTGCACCCAATGGCTTAATTAAAAATCAAACGGCATTTCTTTAAATGTCATATATATTTTAATTATTAAATTACTGGGTAGTTACTGTTACAAGCAAAAGAGATGATGGCTGGTAATACTTAGAAACAACACAAATTGGGGAATTTTCCAAGAGAAGAATGTTTGAAATTACACAAGTACAAATTTAAAAGACCCAGTGGCAGTGGAGGGAGATACTTACCGTCGTCTCGACCAGACTGAAAGCTGCTGCCTCTCTTGAGGGACGCTGTCTGACCGAGATGGCCCAACACAGAGGGACGGGTGTCATTATCGAGATCCAACATGGGACTGTGCAGGCCTGGGCTACCTGGGAAAGAAAGGAGATTTCCGTATGCTCTACATACTCTTGCTTAGTTGATTTAATGGACTGCTCCTCTGAGGCTATTTTTTGCTCAATTGCTCCACTCTTAAACATAAAATAAAAACTATATTCTCTAAATAGACTTTAAAAGTCATTACAGCTCAGCAAAACTGTGGAGTGGTGGGAGGAGGATGCTATAAACACAAAACGTAGCAAGAAAAATCGTATTTTGCAAAACAACATTTGGCACTAGAAAAAGTCATGGAATTCACACTCTTCTGTTTCTTTAAATGTAGCCAACTTACACATTTTTTGCAGCATAAATCTTCTCTGACTTCTCCCTTAATACCACACTTTACATTTTAATCCCCAAAACCTACCATTTGTTTCTTGGACACGTGGGATTTCACCCCCTATTGCTATTCTTTTTTTTTTTTTTTTGAGACAGTGTCTTGCTCTGTAGCCAGGCTGGAGTGCAGTGGCCCAGGCTCGGCTCACTGCAACCTCTGCCTCCTGGGTTCAAGCGATTCTTCCACCTTAGCCTCCCGAGTAGCTGGGACCACAGGCACGTGCCACAATGCCCGGCTATTTTTTGTATTTTTAGTAGAGACGGGGTTTCACCATGTTGACCAGGACAGTCTCGATCTCTTGACATTGTGATCCGCCCACCTCGGCCTCCCAACACCTATTGCTATTCTTGATGCCAAGTCAGCTAGTGTTGCTCCTTTTCCCCTCACACTTCATATTCCAGAAGTCAGAACATTCTACTACTGTTAAGAAATTGTCTTTATTGTCTCACACTCAAATACTGCTTTTTTTTTTCTCTTCTCAGAAGTTTTCCAGAAAACCCGCAGGATAAAGTCTATCCCAATGTTTTCCAATCCAAATTATCTTAAGAATAAGAAACAATTTCTCTAAAACAGATTGCAAAAGCCATTAGGAATAGAATTTCATGTTGCCAAACAAGTTAGTAAGACATTGACATGTGGTAAAATTTGCCTGTTAGTCTATAAACACCACTTTAAGCTCTTTAGCTGAGTATTAAAAGATCTTCAAAATAAACTGAATTCAATGTGCATTTACAGAGTATTTACAGTACTGTGCATAGGACACTTAAATATTCTCCCTACAAAAAGGCACCTTACATTTTCCTGCCTTCTTTGCTATACTCTCTACCTGAAGGCCTCATTCATTTTTTTCTCTTCATCCATTTAAACGCAATCCTGAAGATGCAACTTGAAATAAAGCTATTACACAAAGCCACCTCTTACTCTTATCTACCTAAAGTGCTATCTATTCTGCCCTCTGACAGCAGTGAGAATGTATATAACTTAACTGACTTCACGTTCTACTGTCTGTAGTTTACTAACAGCTATGTATTGCCTATCTCCACCAAAGACTGCTATCTTCTCAGGGATAAGAACTAAATACATCTCCATATTCCCCACAGTCACTGAACCTTCCACAAATAACTCCCGCCCACATGTAGTAAGTGACTGACACTAAAAAATACATTTTTTATTTTATAACTTAATAGAATATTAAAAGCCGATGGATTTGTTTTCAGGTGCTAAGATAAAACACGTTTATAAATTAAACGTGTTTGTAATATGTTGGTGCCTCTGATAATGCAAGCTATTCAATAACGTTTAACAAGTATTTATTGAGCACTTTCGACATGTGAAGAATTGCAGGCCCTGGGGATAAAGTGATGAATAACATCTAAGGCCCTGCTCTCACGGTGTTTACATACTGGTGATGGAAGAAGAAAATAAACCAATAGATAAATAAACAATAAAAATATACTAAAAAAAAAAAGTGCTAAGCAGAGGAGGTAAATAGAGATTGTGTGGTGAGAGAAGGCCTGATCTCAGGGCCCTCCTATCGTATGCTGCTGGACGTGACACACTATCATCTATCTCCCTGCATCCCCACACATTCTACCTGGTCGGTCTTATAGAAATAGAAATTAAATCATTTGAACAAATTTCTTAGTGCAATACAAATTTTTTTGAAGACTTACAATGTTTTGGCCACTGTGCTAAATAAATGCTGTGCATACATGTGTTCTTTGGAATACATTACAGCTAAGATGAGAAGACGTATATAATGCCCTATGTTACAAGAAATATGTGACAGAGTAAAAAAATACAGTGAAGAATTTTTTTTCTAATTGACTTTTTTTCATATAAAATACATTTGTGTGTGAAGGTTTTAGTGGTTTATGACATTTTCCTTTGAAGTTTATATAGTTGTCATTTCTATCAATTGTGGAATTCAGGAAATAAATACCAAAATATGAATATTCTAACATGCTTTAAAGAAGAAAATAAAGGGGCCCAAACTTAGCAACACATTAAAAATACATATATAAATTTATAATAAAACATACATTTTTAAAGTATAATAAGAGAATGCTCTAAAATGTTAAATTTCACTTACTCTTGGAGGTTTCAGGACTATGAATTTATGATTAAGAAGAAGAACACTTCCTAGTTTCCTGAAAATACACTATATACCATTCCCGAAAATAATACAATTATTTCAGAAAAAGTTTTCTCCCCAAAACTGGTATTTTTATAACTTTAAATTAATATTAAACCATTTTGACATCTTGACTTTTGTAGTGGTTAAAAGATTGACTTATCTTTTCCTTTAATAACAGAAACTGTATTAATATGCTTTTGTTCTATTAGAAACCACATCATCACTTTTCTGTATCAGGAAAAGAAAGGTAAACATGAGCTAATTTTCTAATTGGTACCCTGGCATTACCAGAAGTAAACACAGCAGCAGGGAGCTAGAACAGCACATGCCAGTCAGGACTAATCAGCATCTGGAATACATTTGGAAGGTGTATTTTTGCTGAGTGACCGGAAGGTAGCGCTTCATAGCTGCACATGCTGTGTGCATAAGCCCTGCAAACTAAACATGGGTACTGGCTTAGAAATGCATTTCTCTCCCTAACACTTGTACTTTCTTACCGTCAAAAAATCATCTTAGCATGAGTTGTTTTATAGAGAATTAGAAAGCTTATGCTTTGAAAAGTAATATAAACATTTTAAATATCAGTTGTCACAAATTATTTATGACCAAGTGTCAAAAAATAAAAAAAAAAACTTGAGAATTCTGACATTCCTTTTAAATTACATGACTTAATATTTCTAACTCGCAAAATTTTACAAATATGAACTGGTTTCATAAGTAAGCATTTCTATAAAAAAGAAGAAAAAAACAGTTTCTACAAAATATAAAATCAGCAAAAGGCTTTAAATATTTCACATAGCCTATTTTGTCTTGTTTCACCTTATAATATTTTATCAATATCTCATTAAGAAAACTATGCACATTACATAAAGCATATGGTGGGCGGGTGCAGTTTTTAACATCCCATAACAACATAAAATTGTTTAACTGTTCTTTTTAAACTAATGCTGCATTGATACAAGTTTTGAGAGGTTACTTGCTTTCCTGGCAGTAAATTTTCTCTAGAAATGAACTACTCCTAGAATTTATTTTTTCTGGATGAAAATTTTTTGTCAAGTAGGAAATTACTACCTTTAGCCCTGATAAAAGGTTTTCATTTGGGCCAATACTAACGAATTGTTCCTTATGTTTGAAATTGAGGCAGGGACTAATTTTATTAAGAATTTTCGTGGTCGTGCAGTTGGTATGGGGTTCTGTGGCAGCTCATGGAGCCATTGACCTATCCTGTAAAATATACCTGTAAAAATTAGGGCTTTATACTATGCAATTTTAAAAGTCTTTTTAGCTATAAAATTCTGACTCTATGATTCAAAGTTTAAATTAGAAACTTTAAATCATCACTGAGAACACCACAGAAAAGACACTTACTCTGATCACTATTCCTACAATTTAGGAGACTGATCAGAGGTGGTATCATTTTAAATGTATAAAAAGTTTGCTTCTACACATAGAGCAAATGTGGAAATTATGTCTTAAAATGGAAAGTACATCACAAAAATATTAAACACAATAAAAAAGTAAGTCAAAACTATATCAGAATTTTATGATATTTGTTACGGACTTCAGCGTGGCTATTTTAAAGATAGTAAGCCCACTAATAAACACACTCAAATGAATAAATGCTTGTAAGATCAAAAGCATTTGGTTATAATCTCTCAAAGTTACCTGAGAAATAACTATAGATTACTCTGAATACAAAATTGCAAACAGTCACATGACCCTATAGCATGAGAAATCATCACTGTAGTATTTTCGTATTTCTAATTATAAAATTCTATGTGATGTTTGTAGGAAAAACGATACAAAATAAAATTCTGGAAATAAATATTCTTAGCATCTAGCTATATCTTTTAACTTCCCCATACTAGTATCTGAGTTATCATTTATATCAAAGGAAAGATACATGTTATCATGAATGCTTGGAAGAAGTATCCTGGAAGAAAAAAAAATCCTTTAACCACTTAACATTAAAAAGAAGACACACCTAAGTTTTTAACTACTGAAAGTCAAAAGTTAGTATTTTATTTTTCCATTTAAATAAAGCTTCTATAACATATGCTTGCAACATCCTCAAAATTCCTTTTCCAATTTTAAGTATGCAGATATGTTTAACAAATTATAAGCAAACATAAAATTAGAAAAAAATATCTTTGGAAATTTTATTTCAACAAGAGAAAAACAGTTGGAAAATTTGTTTTAAGAAGTTACAGAAATTATTTTCTTCAGAACACTAATGAAACAATCCTAGTAACTTCACTAGAAGTGTAGAAATAATCAAAAATTTAAAATTTATTATTTTTCTAAAAGAAAATAAACAATCTTTGACAATTTGCCATGAACAAATTGAAACATCTGATTTTTTTAGCAACAATTGTGAAATTTCTACTATACAAAAACTTCAGCTTCATCTTTAACTATCGGTCTGGAAAAATCTTCCAGACAGCTAAAAAAACTTAAAGGTTTATATTAAAACTAAATCCTACAACACTTCAAAAAACTGATAAGGACTTTATAGAAAATGCCTATTATACCTAGAATTCTGTACGACTTCCAGGAAACCTTATCAGTCAAATCCTTCCCACTCAAAGCTGTGCAAGTCTTTCTGATTTTAAATAGTAGTATTTTTTTTAACAGACTCTATACAACATAAAGGGCAGAAGAGACCCTTCTTAAGGGAAGCCTGCAGATGCAGAGCCAGGTGAGTAAGATTACTGTATTTTCTCATCCTTCATCCTCCTATATCAAGTTTTCTCACAGTCTACAATAGTGTGGGGAACACTGATCTGCAGCCTCAGACTCTCAGAAGGGTGGCCGACTTCCTCACCGCCCTTAAACACCTTTGAACACATTTTTCTGCGCACAGCGGGCCCTTGTCCTGCACAGCAGCCCGACCACCCACTGTTGCTTGTTGACCAAACACGGGCCGGGAGCCTCCACAGACACAGGCAGGATGGGATTCCTTTCAAGCACACCACACACAAGAATTTCAATGCCAAAGCTGGGGGTTGGGGTGGGGTGGGCGTATCAAGGCAGAGTTAAAAATTCCTCACGAATTAAACCTGTGTCTACAGATAAAAATGCTTTTTGATCTTCTGATTATAATGTATACATATACATATACATGTATATGTATATATATAACATTTTTAAAGTTCTGACAGGGGCATTTCCTTAAAGAGAATCATTTAATCGAAATTAAACAAAGGGAGGCATAGTAAAGAAGCCCCTATTAACTCACTCACTCAGGACTGTCCTTCACAGGCTCCAGGCAGCATTTTGGTTGTGTATTTCAATATCATTCAAAGCAAGAGTTCAAAAAAGGAAATGTAAATTAAAAGCAAAACTACAGGTATGAACTTTGAAGAAGAATTTATTAGCTACTATTGGCTAGTTATGCAAGAACCATATATTTGTAACAAGTAAGTTGGATAAGTGAATAACCAAAATGAAATGTATGATTTTATTAAAGTCCTATGTCTTTTAGCAGTTTCATATAGATTTATATGCAGAAAAATGCTTAGAACATATAAAGAAATCACAAACATGACAGAATACAGAATGAAAATACAATAATCAATATTTTTAAATTACCAAGTAAAGTTAGCATTCAATGTGTGTCTGACATTCATCATCAAAATTTTTTTTCTATGAAGGACGGGGACCAGACATGAAATGACTTCCGGCTGCCAGAAGTCTTCTTCCAGATGCACAGTAAGCCAGGGCAGTAGAAAAGAACCAGCTGCTACAATCACAAATTGAAAAGGTCCTTTTCACATAGCCTTTTCGGCCTGTCTAATCCAAAAAAGATAGATTATTCATTGTAAGGTGACTAGAATCTATTATAAAATAGAAGAAACAAGGAAAGAGACCTTAATCCAACTTTTTCCTGTGGTATTCAACAGCTGTTCCTTTACTACATGGAGATCTACAAATGTGTGATATGCTATTCCAAAAGAAATCAAATTCTCAAGTCCTCATTTCAAAAAAAAAAACTGCTTAATCTTTACCAGTATTAATCATTAGCCTTAATTTTAATTTGGAGGATAAAATTGCTTTCAAATTAGATTTTAAATCAAATCATTATGTAAAACAATGATGTAAAAACTTGCTGATCTGCATGCTGGTAATTTATACTATTCACAAATAACTAACAGTTTCTAATGATATGCATTTCAAGTCTAAGTTGCGATATAATAAATATCACCTGGGTTTTTTTCTTTTTCTGAAAAAGTGACAAAAGGGAAAGGCAAATCTGACCACTGCTTTGCTGGAGGGAAGGTAATTTTGATTGCAATCATAAACTGGCACTCTTCTTCCACTTCCCTCTCCTGAATCTACTTTCTCACTCTTATATATTCATACATATATATATACACACATGATACATAGTATAGCTTCTAAATCTTAAAGCAGGTAAATAAAACTCCACTAAGCATTTCATCTTCTAAAGACAATTCTGAAAAGCCTCTGTCATCACAGCATGCAAAGGAACAAGTGCACAGTAGAAGCCTCCCAGGAGGTCAGCCCACCAGCAGCTGTACACAGGTCACAAAGGCACCACCGAAGTGCTTAGCTGCAGGGAGGGGAAGATGGAAATCCAACTAGCATCTCATATCTTACTTGCTGCAGTTATGCCTTTCCTTTTTTTCTTTTTAAACCAACCTCTCTCATCTTGGGTTCATGCTGTGATAAATATTCACGAGAGAAACAATTTTTATAATCTCTAGAAAATTTACTCCATAAAAGAAGTTTACTAATGTACAAATTCAAATGACAACTTTAAAGTTAAAATTATAATTTTATTAAAAGATTTAGCATATATACAACAATAAACTTATACTGACTTTTTAACCATGCAAATATTTGTATGGTTCCATAGAAAATTCAGTGACTCTGCTAATGGTTTCCTAATGGAGGTTGTAATTTAATCCAGCATACAGGAAGTCTACCTAACCCTGCATTATGGTAATAGCAGAATTATATGTAATATTAACTCCAATACTTTTTAAAAAATAAATGATATAAAATATGTACATAAAGGTCCTAGCTGTATTTTTTAAATATCAAGATATAACAGTTTAGTTATAGTACGTAAATTCAAAATCATAAATAATTGTAATAACATGATTTATGCATGTATGTTACAAGCTTGAGTTAACATGGACTTTGTGTATATTAAGGTTCTTGGAGTAACATAAATGTTTTTATTTCTTTCAGCAAGTAATTAATACTCTAGTGAGTGTTAGAAATTATTAAAAGGGTAGCTATTTAGCATAGACGATTCTTCAGTTTTCTTTCTATAATAGCTCCACCACTGTGATGACTCAAAATAAACCACTCAGGTGGGGCATAACATCTCTAAGTTTTCAAAGAGAACCTGAGCCAGGTATAAATGTCTTTCCTTGCACTTTGTGGCTATTCTTGAGAACTTATTGCTTATTTAATACTGTGGCTTGTGTTCTAAATGTTGCCTACTGAACCCTAATTCTAATATGTCCTTTTGAGAAGTTAAAATTAACTAAATCTCTGAAAGACAGGAATAATTATGAGTAGCCTGATGCCTTTTCCCTTAAGTTATCAGACATAGCCAGCATACATTTTAACTCACATTCAGAACAAAGGAAAAACACCTTTGAAGACCACCTTTAAAAATCCTGTTTGTGAATGTCAGTAGGGGGTTAACCAAAGGCTTTTCCTGGCAGGAAACCTGAAGGCTCAGTCTAATTTTGGACCTATTTCACAGGAATTTTAAGAGACGGGTGACACTTCTTATAAGGTAGTAAAAGTTTAACATGTGTAACAATTCAGAACACAAGTCTGCTTTGAATACAGGGGAAGAGAAGCAAAATGGTTAACCTGTTGAGGTTGGAAATACACAATGAACTCTTCCGTTACTATTTAAAGGTTTCAAGATGAATTTTTAAAATGTTAACCTATTTTATTCTTATTTTTCCCATCTTTTTTCACCCTTAGAAAAACCCAAAAGATCGTATTTGGGCTACAGAGTTAGAGGCTGGAAGAGGCGTGTAGAGCATGTGGGGGAAAGGATCAGGTGTGTGTAAGGTGCAAGGGTAAGCTCTTGTCCTGTCCTCGTGTTCTCCTCTGAAGGGCACCATCTGCTAGCACCAGTGTAAGCCATTACTACAAAACTGAGTCCAAAGAAGGATCTAATGCAGGACTCATAGGACTATCAACCTTACAGCCAACTCTGCTGCCAAATGCTTCATCTACAAAAGGATCTTTCTTGGGAAAAGGTAGCTTTGTATGTAGGACCGCTGTCTCTGAAAATCGATCACCATCTTTGCTCATAAAATTTCCTCTGAAGACCACAGGGCTACATAAAATTAACATTTTTCCCCCAAACCACAAAAGGGAAAAAGCAAAAGTCTTTGCTTTAAAAAATTAGACTTAAAAATATTTATATGTTAATGAGATTTCTTAGATCCATGCATAAAGGCCACACTTACTTTAAAAAGACACCCAGAATTATTCTTCTGTTTGAAATATTTATAGTCTATCCATTTTAAATTGTGTTTCATTTCACAAAGCTATCTCAGTTCCTATCCATTGCTGTGGATTTACTTAAACAATTACAAGCATCTCTCTTCTACAGTGTTAGTAGTCCAAGTACAGATATTATAATAGGGGAACTACTTAAAACTTTTTCTTTATATTGGAATGCAGCAAGCTTTCATTTTAAAAGCAGGCTCCTGAGAAAACTCACATAAAAACAATGTAGCTGGCTGGGTGCAGTGGCTCACACCTGTAATCTCAGCACTTTGGGAGGCCAAGGTGGGTGGATCACGAAGTCAGGAGTTCGAGACCAGCCTGACCAACATGGTGAAACCCCATCTCTACTAAAAATACAAAAATTAGCCGGGCGTGGTGGCGCCTGTCTGTAATCTCAGCTACTCAGAAGGCTCAGGCAGGAGAATCACTTGAACTCAGTAGGCGGAGGATGCAGTGAGTCGAGATCGTGTCACTGCACTCCAGCCTGGGTGACAGAGCAAAACTCAAGCTCAAAAAGACAAAACAAAACAAAGCAAGCTTTATAACAAAGTACCAGATAAAATGTAGGCAGTCCTTTTACGGCAAATCATTTCTAAACAATTTCTTATGGTAGTAATTGCCTTTTCAAATGCTCTAGCCTCCAGTGGACAGCTATAATCAATTGAAGGAAACAGCAGGGGCCAAGCAAACAAGTAAGTACTCTGTCACCAAGCACCAGAAAAGAACCAGACACACTTGAATCAAGACAGAGGCAGCATCCACTGTGGATACCAGCTCTGCTGCTTTACATCCAACTTAGGTGCCATGAGTTCCTTTGGCTCTGATGGGAGCACTGTGGACATTCCCAGAAACAGCCTTGTTTCCCAGGACCCCTGCTAGAGGACTGGATGCTTTCTGACGCACCTCCCTTTTCTTAACTTGCTCATTCTCAGAGCATTTATTTACATTGAACATACGATTTTGGAGGTTAGTGATAAGGTCTATGTAAAATTTCCTTAGTAGAATTCACTCACGTATCGCACAATAGCATAAAAGTAATAAAGACCAGAAGCGCTACATCTAGCTTGGCTAGTTTCAGGTGCAGCTCTTCATGAATCCCCAAATACCAGCCAGCCTTTCCTTAGCGGGAAATGCTCATCTGCTCTGACATCACATTCAGAAATCATGTTTGATGCAATATTTGCTCCAACAATATAACAGGGAGGGAGGTGTTCAGTAATCTATTTCCGTAACTCACTGGTCTGGAGGAAGTGCAATCAGGTGAGAGGGGAAGAGATCTGGACACCCACTAGTCCCACCCCTACGCAGGATATGGAGGACACAGATCTGTCCCCTGGCTTCTCTGAGACACCTTTGTCACATGTGAAATAGATCTAAAGTCTTCCACAGAACTAGACAGTTTCCCTGATTTCTTCCACACCTAAAATGTCACAATTATGAGGGGATGCTCAAAAGAAATTCCAAATAATATTTAGTAGGCCTTCCCCATATTACCTTACTTTTATGTTACATATAATTAAGACAATAACGAAACATCCACCAAGGGTCACTCATCAACAACAGTTATAGATTACATAAAAGTTTTGTGTGTATTCCCAGCAAACTTATAATTAAAGCAAATATTTTATATAAACACACGCACACATACCCATACATAGATATAATGACAATGCCTGTAGATGTAAATGTAGATATGTATATATTAAGGTTAACATGTCTGCAATGACAAACATAAAGAAATGATCACAAACAGAAAAGTGCCAAAGTGCAAACTGGCCAAAGCACCCTCTATTTCACTAATGGCAATTCTTCTTGCATTCGAGGAAATGTTCTGCCTCCGTCTATGCCACATTTCATTTATCATTTGCCTATGCACTGAGTATCAGTTCAA
This sequence comes from Cheracebus regulus, assembly GCA_963574635.1. Taxonomy (NCBI): domain Eukaryota; kingdom Metazoa; phylum Chordata; class Mammalia; order Primates; family Pitheciidae; genus Cheracebus; species Cheracebus regulus. The sequence continues at coordinate 145,140 of CAUYQU010074464.1, forward strand.
AGGGAATGATATTGATGCACTTAGGAAGATACTGGAGAAATTAAACTTTCTGAATTTGATATTGGAGTATTTCATATTTGAAAAGTATTAATATTTTAGGTAATGATAATAGTATTTTGGCTATAGTTTTTAAAAAGAGCCCTTATTTCTAAAAATTACATATTGAATCAATTATGGATAAAATGATGTAATCTGTTTTAGAATAATCAAGGGTGAGGAAGGGGAGAGAAAGAGGTAAGACTGGCTATGAGCTGATACAATGAGACTGGCTATGAGGTGCTAACTGCTTAAGTTGGAGTGAATACATGGGGTATTGTTACATTAACCTTTCTGCTTTTAAATACATGTGGGATTCTCCAAAACTGAATAGTGAAAATTGCTTCTGACCTAAGTTCAAAAAACCACCCCAATTTTCCAGTTAAAAGACTCCTATATGCTAGAATTACCAAGATTTAGATTAGCAGTGTTTGCTGAAAATGACAGCGAGAACAGTTAAGCATGTTCTGAATATCAAAAGAAAAAAATCAAATATAGCCTATGAATTTAAGACATTTATGTTGTATTGTTATTAAAATTGTAAAGTTCAAAGAGTTGCAAGGAATTATTTCCACTTTCTAATGAAAAGAGGAAGTAATGAAAGTCACCTGAGGCACTGCTCCCATTTCATGTACATTCTTTTCATTATTTCCCAAGTGATGACAAGGTGTGTAACAAGCTTGCTCAGAGTGAGTTACACAAAAGCTCTTGTCACCTTCTTGTTTTTCCAAAATGCTGATTTTAAGTGGTTTAGAGTGAATATAGATAGCAACAAATTAAGATGTCAGGAAAGGAAGGATGGTGTGTTTCCCTCTATCTCTGAGAAAGATTCAGACCTTTGGTGATGTAATATTGGTTATCAGATATTTGAGATAAAGATATGATAAGACATATAAAATTTTCTGGAATTTTTCCAATTTCAAAAAGTCCATATGTTATCTTCATAAATTACACACATATTCCAGAAATTCAAATATTTTCATACAAATTATGCATTCAGATTGTTTCCTGTAAGCCTATGTAGGAAATCCTTTGTCAGACCACATATTCTTTCTGTATCCAGTGGCATCACCACCTTTAGTGGAGAGCAGTGACATTTGCTGAGCACCTGCAAAGTGTCTGGAACACTTCTCCACACCTATCTAGAGAACTGACTGTTGTCATTTAGGTTCGACTGAAATCTCACCTTTTCTAGGAAACTTCCCTGGACTTCCCCTCAACCAGACTGCACCCTCCTAACATACATTTTCATAAGATTCTCTACTCCCCACTTCCTCACACTCTTCACAATTCCAACTGAACACATACCTATGTGATTTTTTTAGATGGTATGACTCTCACTAGACCACAAGCTCCAAGAAGCCAGCTCACACTGCACTTCCTGCTCCTAGCACAGCATCCAGCATCCTAGCGATCAGCCGTGGCCGCACCTAAATCTCCTGGGAGCTTGAAAATGCCTACGCCTGGACTCCACCTCCAGAGACTAGAATGTGCTTGGCATAGAGGGAGGGGGTAAGGCCAGGAATTGATAACTGGTTGTTAAAAGCCCCAGTGGACTCTGGTGGGCCCTCAAGGTTGACAGCTCTGCTGAACAGAGTAGACTCAGAAACTATTAGTTGAATCAACAGAGAAATAAATATGTAAGACTCTCTAAATATTCCAAAGACTACAGACTGTGTGTAACATTTGCTGTTTTCACTTGCTAAAAATATAAAATAATTAATGACATTAATGGGGATGTTGACATGGCCTCAGCAAACAGATATTTGGCTTTTCTTAAATATCAAGCATAGAAAAAACCAGAATCACAGCTGGAAAGTACGCAAACCCAAGCCAACTAATTCACGACAAAACTATGCTAGAAATAAACAATGGCGACCTCCCCATTGTAATTCCTTCTATGCCAAGATGGTTCTCCTGTTACAGCCCCTGATCTTCCCAGGGACCTGATGAGGACCACTACTCCTTACGTCATCCCATTAGGGGCTCAGGCCACCGACCCTGCATTTCCCAGGGTCACCACCAACAGCCTAAGTGCAATTATAAGGACACTTCTCTTTCATCTTCTGCTTCATCTTAGCGATTCCGCTGACCACTCCCTTCTGTGTTTCCCTCCTGCCATGACCGCCCCTTCTTTGTCTCCTTTGCAGCCTTCTCTTCTTCTACCAGCCCCTTAAACGTCAGTTGTCAAGACTCTTTCCTGGGTTTGCTTCTTTATTCATCTTCTTGGGTGAATGCATGAGCTCTCAGGGACCACCTGTATGCCCACTGTGATCATCTCTCAGTCTCTAAATCCAACTACTTCCCTGTCTACTTACATGTCAGACAACTCCAAGTCACGCTGTCCAATCAGAGAGGTGGAATCATTTTTCTCCCCTATGTTCCCTAACTCAATGGCACCATCACCCTAACTGGCTGCCAGTCAGCCATCTGGAAATCACTGCTCATCCCTTCCTCCTCTTCATTTGCCCATCACCCTGTCCTATCAGTTCTATTTCCTGAAAGCCCCTGGAGTCCATGCTCTTCTTCACACTCCCACCACCTGCACACCAGGTTGGATGCTTGTCTCCTCACCAGCTTCACTGCTCTGGGCTTGCTCCCTCTCAGCCACCCACCATGGGTGGCCAGAGTCATCATCTTTTCAAAAGTAAGTCTGACCTTGTCTTCCCCCCACCCCACCAACCCCCACTTAAAATCCGTCAACGACATCCTGTCATACTCGGGATGAAGTCCGAACCTGTCACGGTGGCCAAGAAAGTTCAGCTCCTCACTCCACCTCCACGCTCTAAGTTCCAGCCACACAGGATTCAGAGGCCTTCTAGTGCTCGAAACCTGTGCACATTCTCTCTTCCTGGAACAGTCTTAAATGCTTTCCTCCTCTATTTCAAGAGATGTCACTTCCTTCAGATCTCAGAATGTCACTCCCCTGACCTCAAAACTCTGGATCAGAGGCTACTCCTAAGCACTCCAATGTCACACAGAACTTCCCCAGTCATAGGAAGCAGCACATAATATAGCTCGCAAGTTACCCATCTCCCTTACTATTTTGTGAGCTACATGAGCCAGGCCCTTGTCTGTTGTACTAACTACTGTGACTTTAGCACCTAACGGTGTCTGAAGCATGGCAGGCATTCAGTATACTCAATATTCTTTAAATTATAGTATACAAACAAAAGCCAATAAGCCTGCATGCAAATAGCCCTTGGACTTCTCTCTCCCAGCTTCCCTCAGGGATCTACACAGGTGGTCCCTTTCTCAGGCTGAGCTGGCTAGTAAGCTACTTCTCATCCTTCTAGTTCTAATATGGAGGCTTCTCTGAGACATTCCCACACCAGCCATCTACAGCCTTCTCCTGAGTTACTCCCTTTTGGAACAAGCTGTTTTTTTTCTTTTCATCACTTGTCCCAGTGTTTGATTTGGTTGGTTACATGTTCACTGGCTTTCCCTTCCTCTAGTAGTAACTCCGGGAGAGAGTGGCTGTGTCTCACTAGCACTGGGTGCAGTGCCTGGTGCAGAGCAGGGCTCAACGTACTCCTGACGAAACAATGCCCCAACTGACAGTTACCAAAGGCCAACGTCACTTCCTCAGCATCATGCTGCCTGCCCCGAAACATCAACTGCTCCCTGATGCAAACCTCTGTCAACATTGCCCATCAATCACGAAAACAGACATGGCAAAAGAGTTGTCCCTTTTCATTAGTATAATGCTAACCAGTGGCCAAAAAAAAAAAACCCACACAACAAAACCAAACAAAACAAAAAACAGGTACCAAGAAAATTAGGTAGTCATTCTCTTCATCATTAAACATTCCCAAAATGTATTAAAATGACGTGAAGGAATCACATAATACAATGGAAGAGAAATCCTTGCCTTTCAGGTCTTTCACATAGCCCTCTTTGCAATTGTGCATGAGCTGAAGGATCCACTTGTGTTGGGCTCCAATGCATTGCCAAGCAGGGTCACCAGGGGCATGAAGGTCAGACAAGTACCTGAAAAAGCAAGTCCAAGGTTGAGCAAGCAGGCTTCACCATTTAGAAATGAGGCCAAAGGAAAATGCTGGCATATTTTAAAATCAATACTTTTTAAAGGCTAGCTAAAACTATATCAGTCTTGTCCCCTGTCAAATATTAGTGCTTAATATTTAGTTCTCAATTAAATATATTCGAATTTCTTGGCTGGGTGAGGTGGCTCCTGCCCGTAATCCCAGCACTTTGGGAGGCTGAGGTGGGTGGATCACCTGAGGTCAGGAGTTCGAGACCAGCCTGGCCAACATGGTGAAACCTCCTCTCTACTAAAAATACGAAAATTAGCCGGGTGTATTGGTGCACACCTGTAATTCCAGCTACTCAGGTGGCTGAGGCAGGAGAATCACTTGAACCCAGGAGGCAGAAGTTGCAGTTGAGCTGAGATCTCACAACTTCATGCCAGCCTGGGCGATGAAGTAAGACGTTTGTTTGCCATCTCGAAACAAACAAACAAACATTTTTTTTTAAAAGAGAGTAGAGCTTAAAAAACACTTTTCATATAATAAATGATAAAACTATTAGCTCTTTGTAAAAAGACAAGGACAATTGGTAGTGATTCTATTTACTTGAGCACTTTTCTTTACATTTAGTTCACAGAGTTTTTATACTTAGCTCAGAGTCATATTAAACACAGGTGGGAGCCAGCAGATGCTGGGCAAAAACTTTTAAAAATTCACTGTTTTTAAATTCCTGTCTGATGTGAAATATGGCCACGAGATGGCAGTACGGCACTGCTTCCTAAAACTAAATGAGGGTTAACTTAGCTGCGAAGAGATTGGTGACAACACTCAGCTCTAAAGTCTACACTCAGAACTGAGAAAATATTTCTCTAGAAAATATAGTATAGTTCAGTGTTTTTCTTAGTTTCTAAATAGTTCTTAAAATATTACAAATCTTTGTATATAATACACCCAAAGCCATAGAGACCATTTGAATATATTTCAATTGAAAAATTTCTGTCAAATATTATTTAAGATTTGGCCTTCAGCCCTCACAAAAACATGTAAATGTAGCAAGCTAAATCCAATTAAATCAACTCCAAAAGCATGTCCAAATGAATTTATTATCTTAAAACTGTTGTTAAGCCATACTTAGTCCTTTGTCTCTGGGTTAGAGGTTTTTGTTCAGTGGTAAAGCGTCATCAATAGCTCCAAGCTGACCTCCAGCCAGACCTCAATCTCTCAGGAGTGCGCCCATGCTTCCAGCCCATTCTACCAGTAGCGAGATGTGTTACTCAGGTGTTTCAATCAGCAGCCAATCAGAGGAGAAACAAATCCACTTTGTAATACGTTAGCAACAAATAAAATGCTGAGAACACTGACATCTCCACACGTACGAGCTATCCCCATGGACCCTCACCTTCCTAGCTAATGGGGAGGGCCTGGGTGCCGTGGAGAGCCAAGTGTCCAGACATCTGCGGAGGGGCCACACTCAGGCTGCCCAGAGGTGGCCGAGAGCTGCCATCTCCTCAGAATGTGTCTCTGTGCTGAGAAAGTAACAGGTCAATTGGAAGGAAGAGCTTTACTCAGATTAAGAAGTCACCCAGGACTTCTGCTCATAAATGAGAAGAAAACTACAATCTATTAAGTGACATTTGGCCTGGCAAAGGGGATTCATTTCAGATTCCAAAATCCAATCTGATTCTATCTCTCACACAAGGCTTTCCTCTTTTATTACCTGAATGATAAATATAACAAATAATACGCTGTGTCTTTTCTTCCTAAAGAACGTGATTCTGTGCTTTCTTGCTGGGGATAATGCATTTCAGCATTCTCCCTAAACAGGCTTGTTCTGCCTCCCAACACCTCTGCTATGCTTTCTCCTAACACTTTCACTCCCGCAGCCAGCAGATCCAGTATTAGTAGTAAAATACAGGGATATTCTTTTAGGGACGCTGTTCCTTTTAATGTTTAAGTTATTGAATAGGAATGTAGACTGTTCATTACAAGGGTTCTTTCTTCAGAATACAGCAAGAGGAATCAATAAGCTTTGTTTAGTAACCTTTAACATTATACGCCTCTTTTAAATGTTGACCGTGTCCTTGCAAAACTTAGTAACAAAAGATTTTTTATATTATCTTATTAATGGGTGTTAAGGTAAAGGAGTTTATAAGAGTTTTACGAAGCAAGATAAAGTTGTTCTCTTAGAAATTCTAGACTCAGTTCAAAGTACGACAACTTGTGCTAGGCTCTTCAAATAAGTTTCTTGTTTTCTTTTGGTATGCAGCTAAAAATAAGTAGTTTCATTTCAAAGCTCTTTGTTTAGAATATGATACATGTTATTGCCATTTCTTTTAAAACTGCATATTAAGAATACTTTTTAAAAAGGCTTTTTAGATTAAAAAGCAATGTAAACAATGTTAATTATGATGAACACTTTATGAGGCTCAGTATTTTAAAATTTAAGAATTAAGGAAATTTTTAGTCATATTAGGATACGAGCACACTGCTATGGAAAGAAACATGCAGAGTTTTTTTTCCTGCCAGCATCAAGACAGAGTAAGGAGAGGGAGGAGAACCGGGACGGTTTAAATTAGATAAAATAGTCAATGATACTAGAAAAAATCGTGAACAATAGTAAAGCAATATAGTGGTAATCTGATTTTCACTTCTACTATGCATAACTTGGACTATATAAGAAACTAATACATTTTTGTTCATGATAAGCTATCTCTAGTCCTACTTGGTGTTCATAAATGTCAAAGTCCAACAGACATTTGGCCCGGTTCTCATCTTATTCTATTTCTTAGTGACTAAAAATTTAGTTTAAAAAAGGTAACAATTGCTCAGTATCTTCTCAAAGCATCATAAATACAATAATCATTTAAAAATACATAAATCTATTGTTGACTTGTTTATATTTCTGCTCTTTTGCCTTTAAGATGACAGGAGAAAAGGTAGTTAAAAGGCTACTTAAAAGAATCTTTTTTGCCACCACGACCTTTTAAAGGATATCCAGTAAGGTAAATAGTCATAACAACTACACATGAGTTATCCATATAGACGGTAACTCACAACATAAAGAATTTGCACATTCAATAATATTTAACACATTACTGGGCAGGTTTAAAATAACAAGTGCAAACTGGTGAGAAACACACAAAGCACACACAGTGAAGGAGCAAAGCAGAAAACAGCAGCCTCAGGACGTCTGACACTACCCAGCTGCGTGTCCTGGACAAGACGCTCAACCTCCCTGGAACTCTGTAGCTTTCTAGGTAGAAATGAAGCAGTTGGATAACTAAAGTGTGGTTTATTTCCAGGTTTAAATTTCTAAGAGTCCACAAACCAGGAAAGTCCCCCATACACATTCTTTCTTATGGAGGCAGCTTAGAGAGAAGCAAGGGTAGGCTCTAAAGCCACACAAACAGGCATCCTCCTTGTCGCTATGTGTGCTGGGCAAGCTTCAGTGTCTTCACCTGTACAATGGGCACCACACAAGCATCCTTTCATGGTGGTGATCAGAATTAGAGAGGACATGCAGAACACATCCTGCCCAGTGCCTGAGCTCACAGCACACAATCACAGAGCCCTCTCTTTATCCCACCGCCAGTGCCTCTGCTTGCTTCCTCCTGGGCAATACTAGTGTGCTACCAGTGACGACGGCTCATGCTCCTGCCGTACCCCTCATCACCAGGACACAGGTCCAGGTGCAGATCCTTTCCCCGTTCACAACTGCACACACAGCAGCTTTCAGGCCAGACCCTCTCTCCAAGACAGTCTTTTCTTTTCAGAGACAGGATCTTGCTGTCACCCAGACTTGAGTGCAGTGGCATGATCACATCTCACTGCAGCCTCAAACCCCTGGGCTCAAGAGATCCTACCGCCTCAGTCTCCTGAGTAGCTGGGACAACAGGCATGCAACCCCACATCTGGCTAATTTTTGATTTTTTGTAGAGATCAGGTTTCACTATGTTGCCCAGGCTAGTGTTGAACTCTTAGACTCAAGCAATCCTTCTGCCTTGACCTCCCAAAGTGCTGGGATCACAGGTGTGAGCCACCGTGCCAGTTCCCAAGACATTATTTTCAAGGTCACATGGGGACCACAGCTAAATTCATAAACACATTGTCTATCATTTTATAACCACTGAATATTCAATAAACTTCACGAATTCAAGAGGAAAACCATTAAATTTGTAAAATAACTTGTTCTGAGAACAAAGGCCATACTCAAAAAATCCCAGCAGAAAATGAAATTAATATTTTTAATACAGATATAAAAAACCTAAACTTTATATGCTTTATCTCCAAATCCTGACATAAACAACATGTATATAAAATTTACTGATGACTTTTTATGTGCCGGGTGCTGTATTAAATCCTTAAATGTATTTCTGATTATCTTTGCAACTATCCTGAGATGCAGATTTGATTACCATGTCAATTTTACAGATGAAGAAACTGAAAAGCAGAACTCAAGTCAGTTGCCCAAAGTTAACAGCTAGTCCCATTACATATATCAGTTTTCTCTAAGTCCTCTTCATATCCTGTGACATTTACCTCTTTTAACATTACCGTAATTTTTTTTTTAAAGTATGCTCACTTAGTGACTTTTTATTTCTCTATCACTGACACTGAAGGCTTGGAAATCAAACAGCTATTCAAGGCTAAAATCTTGCAGGACTTTACTGTTAAACAACAACACATTCTTATGGCATAATGCATTTCCCATCCAGTGTGTGACAGTATTCTGCTTTAAGCCACACAGGGAGCCCCTATTTCACAAAATATGGGTACCCATACCATCCCACTAGGTGAGGTAACTCTTGCTCAGCAGGAGGAAGAGGTAACTAAGCAATGAGGCTACTTTTCCTTTCCCCAAAATGGCAGAGTTTTCTTAAAAAGTAACTCCATAACTACTCCCAAATTCATTAGCATTCAAAAGTATTTTGGTATCCTACTCCAGGTACCCCTAAATTTCTGCTATTTGTCTTCCCCTTCACCATTTCATCAATCTCCTAAAGTCCCTCAAATTAGCCTTAAGGGTTACATGATACATCCAGTACCAAAGAGATATATGTGATTCCACAAAATTTTTGCAGAAGATTTACCTTATGTAACGTTTTTGGTCATGTAAGGTTGATGGTGTCTCAAGCAATTTATCCAGAAGTAATTCTCTTAAAGCTTCAATCCTTGTTTCTACTTCAGCATAATCTATTTAAAAAGAAAAGATTACGCAAGATTTACAGTATGGAAATTCAAAATCAAATTTCAGAAAGCAGAATAGTAGTTGCTTTTGTGGGGTGGAGGCTGATTAAGATAGAGGCACCAGGGCCCTGTCTAGAATGATCAGAACACTATCTCGGGTGTAGGTTACAAGGGTGTATGCATTTGTCATAACTCACAGACCTCTAACAGGTAACATTTCACTGCATGTACATTTTACCATAATAAAAAAAAAATTTAGTTTTCTGAGTCCTTACAGATTTCATTTTTAAATTTAATAAGGCCCTGTGATATTTCTCCTGGTGGATAAGGCTTTAACCAAAGAGTATTTTAAACTTTTATATTTTTCTGTAACTCTGGCATTAAAAATAATTTCAAAAGTTGTTGGGTTTCCTTTAAATGAGGTTAGAATTCATAAATCTATTGGTCTCTCTGAAGACAGAAGATTAAAATGTAGGTTTTCATCTCTACAAAATACTTGTCATTGATTCTTTCCAGTAAACTAAGACTTTTTAATAGCATTATGATTAACAAACGGCAAAGAATGTCCCAGACTAACCTATCGTTGTGGTTGTTCATTTTCACTGCATATCAAACAAGAAAAATCATACTGTTATTTTTGAAGTAATTGTTTTACATTTTACAAAGAGTCCCATATAAACAAAAACTAAAACTCATATAATGGTCTTTGCAGAACACATTCCACATTCTTCCTATAAAAGGAAAGTAGAAGATCTAAAAGTAATAAACAAATCTTACATTTCTTGAAAACTTGCACCTCTGTTTTTCCAAATAGTGACTTGGCCTTTTCATAATCATTAATAACCACATCATAATCACCCTTTAAAATAAAGAAACATTTTGAAAACTGTCAGTAATGCAAAATGAAGACATTTGGTTAATATAAAAAACATTTTAAAAAATCTTAAAAATATATGACCTCTATAACATAAGTACATAAATAAATATGGACTCTACCTTTTGAATATTCCTTTCAATATTTAGAGGAAGGTTGAAAAGAAACTTAAATCGCTGAAGCACATTGAGTGCATTTCTAGTGGAATCTGCCTTGTCTTTCCGACCTAATACCTCTTGAAACAATGTGTCCGCAGTATTACTTGCTCCTATTTTAAAGGGAGGAAAGAAGACTTAGATGAAAGCTGATTTTAATTAGAAAATGTGTAACTGGGCACTAGAAACAAAATGTTAAGACTGCTATTATAGCTTTACATTAAAACTCAATAGAATGTTTTTAAGGTTAGCTATATCGGAGATCTTTTATGGTTTGCTAAAATAAAATTTCCATTTTGCCTAAGTCTTTTCGTATGTTAAGAATGGTATCCAATATAAAAACAAACACATTTACCATGCCCAAATAAATTTTCTAATGTGAACCTACATTTATTTTCATTACTCTTCTAAATTTTGTAGCAATTGTGGGCTCTTAGGTTATTTCAGAACTTCACACAATGGAGAAAAACACACAGATATCCATGTGTGTGCATACACATGTACATGAGCTAAATTCTGTGGACTCAGTATCTACATATGGGACAATAAACAAAACAAGAAAAATCATTTTCAGAAAAGTTGCACAAAAGAGATATTTAAAACTAATTCTATTTCTTGGCAAAATTATCTCTACGTAGCAAGCAAAGAAAATTTACAAATAATAAACGTCAAGGCAGCATCATGAATATTTCTTCAATCAGCTAGTTCTTATAAAAGTATACATGAACTGCACATTTCCTAAGTTTTTTTATTTTTACCTAAAAGACCCCAAACTATATGAATCACTGTAATGAAAGAGCGCCTTTATCTAAAGCAAAATTTGCTGTGTACAAAAACAGTTTTGCAACTTGTGAATTAGTTCTAATTAGTCACAACGAAAGGAGAGAAAAAAGATAAACTGTTTTCAGTTGTTTGATCACTGCTTGTAAAAAGTTTCTACATTATCTGGTCTAGTGACTATACTCTAAGCAGAGATGAAAAAATTGCCTCAGTCTCACTGGGTGGCTTGCATGCCATATTCTCTAGTGCACACTGTGGGTGGCCTGATCCTGTTAAAAGTCGTCTTTGTAACATGACTGTTTTATCTAAATAATGTTTAAATTCTGTTGAAATTTTAAAGGCCTGATATAAAAACTTTGTTTTGTCAAGATAACTATTTTCGCCACATGCTATTTAATGTAGAATATTACATTTCTATTATAAGATGAGAAAAAAAATATATTCCCTTCTTGCCACCAAACCACATAATGGAAGCTACATTAATATTTGAAATCTGATTACAGTTAAAACATTTTTTCATCAAAGAAAATTATTTTAAAGTATTTATCATTTAAAAAATAAAATCTTCACGAATTGAAGCTCATAAATGAATAGGTATGTAAAGGGGACTGAATCTTTCTGAAAGGTTAATTACTTATATGTTAGGTTTGGAATGTTAAATAACCAAGCACTGTTTTTTAAAATATTTTACTTGTTTTTAGTATGATGAAATTTGGGGCAAAAAGTATGTGAGTTCAAAATTAGGTTTTTCTCATTTTATTTTTAAAGGAGTAAAACATTATCAACTAATGATTTTAACTCCTCTAAAATGTATGAAAACAAGTACAGCAAGAAAACCCACTTATAAGTAAATAAAATACAGACATATAGAAAAATTTATATGCAGCAATTAAAACTATAAAATTTCAAGTTTATGTATGCCAAAATATACATACTTATATGTGGAGAATTTTAATTTATGCAAATACTTGAGAAATTGTAAGTTATGAGATTATAATTTTTAGAGATAACATCTGTCTATACATTATTATTCTGTTGTAAATTTTATTGTATTCACAATAAAAGTTCCTAATTCTGATCATTAGATAATATATTCAGTAATAAAATACATGAGAGCAGTGAAAACAACATTTGTGCAAATAGATAAAAATCACCAGCAGCTCACAAAATGCATTTTATGTCTTTCTTCTCTAGGGCTACCAATGAGAAAATAAAACTATTAAGGAAAAGGGGTGCTCTTCATATGTGAGGCTGATGTCACAGATAATGCCACCAGGAAGGCATCAACGAAGGTCATCCCGTAAAAATTCCTATGTGCTAATCCACACACATTCTTACACCAAGAATACCCAATTTTAAGGCAGCTGGTGGGGTTTGAATATTAATGTACAACCACAGAACAAGTCTAACTGGAGTGGATGGCCATGACTTTGGCCTCATAGGCTACAGAACAAACCTTCATCTACATTTGCCAGCCTTGGCCACACCAAGGTCTGGAAATTGATCCTTTCTCCTCACCCAAAGATGGTCTCCAACACTAGTGAGTTTGGACAATGATTCTCACTTTCTCAGTCACACAGGAACTGCAAGAGCTAACAGCAATGCTGTTGTAAAAACAGAGTGACTGCCACCAGTGTAGTTGGGTCTGTAGAGCAGTATAATTTTCCTACAGTACAAGATGGGAAGGAAAGTCCAGGTAGCATTACACATCAATCAGTGGAACTCATACCTGCCCAGTGATCTTACATCCTTAACAATGGAAAAAACATTTTTATATGTGCAGGAACTCCTGTCGGCTACAAAACCTAATCCTGTAATTCTAATGGTATCTTCTAATTTCAAGCATGTTTATTTAAAATAAATATTATGCTTTCTCTTATTTCAAAGTGACCATTTGGTCCCTTCCTTGGTACTGACACGAGACAGATCACAGAAGTGACTTCTAATCTGTGCTCTCCTCTTGATGGGAATTGGGGAGGTCAAAGGCAGGATAAAAGGAACACTCCCTCACCAGCTGCTCCACCCACTACAGCACAATTTATCCCAGGAATAAGCAAGTTTAATGAGATTAAGTAATGAAACATTAGCGCTCTTGGAAAATTAGGATAACTCTAAAATGTACAAACTCACAGCAAAACCAGGTCCACAAAGAGACCTAACTACCTCAATTTCAACAGACCAGAAAATGACTAGATAGCTGCTGGCTATACTATAACGACGCTACATGGACAGTATCGTTAACAGTACCATGCCTGACACTCTATGTGGAGTACACGGAACTGGAACCTGGGGGAAATGAGGAAAGAGCTGACGTCAGCACATACGTCTCTCAAGAGCAACTATCAGCATCTCTTCACATTCAAGTTGGGTTGGCAGCTTGAAACCAACCCCAGTGGGAGTATTTACACCTTGGTGGTTGCGAAATGCTAACATTAGGATTAATTTTCTTTCTTTCTTTTCTTTCTTTCATTTTTTTGAATGTCTGTTGTGAAATATTTGCCAGGCAGCCACTTAGTAAATGTCAGTTTCTTTTCCACATCCTGGTTCTTCTGGATATTCCCTAGTGTTCCAAACCCTTAGCTTTCTTCTTTCATTTTGCACATAGTACTTGGGTGAAATCATTCAGTCCTCTTCGTTCAACTACCATCTTTATGCTGGTGACTCCCAAATCTGTGTTTCAAGATGTGTTTGCGAACTTAAGACCAATCTTTAACAATATTGTCACTAGACATACAATAATGACAGCTAATAATGACATGGAGCACTGATGCTATGCTAGGGTGATTCTAAAACTGTCATGTGTGTTAATTCACCTGCACATGCTTATGTCCCTGTAAAGCAGGCACTGATTTTACCCCTGTTTTATGTTGCAGGCAACTGAGACACAGAGGTTATTCAAACTTGCCCAGTGTGACACAGTGGGGACATAGTGACAGTCACACAGGCAAGATCCCTGTCAGCATGACTCTCAGGAATCTCAAATTCAACATGCTGTAAGTTGAACTGAATGTTCTCATCTCTATGCCTCTCCTCATGCCTCAAACATGCTCCTTCATCCATCTGAGGCCAGACATCTGGAAGTGACCAGTGACTTTTCCCTATGTCACATATCAAACCTTACCTGCCCCTTAACCTTTCTCACCTGTCACTCGCTCTACCTTCACTAGCAGCCACGTCACCCTTCCATTACTTGATTCCATTGCTACACATGCTACAGCTTACATGGCTTAACATGACCACCGTCCACTTCTGGCTGCTCTCTCTTCTTGCCTCCGGTATCCTCCCTTCTCATCCATTCTCTCTACAGATGGCAGATAGCTCTTTAAAAATCTCCCATCGTTCCTTATTTAAACTCCTTCAATGGCTCACTATTTGTCTTCAGGATAAAGACAGATTCTACACTACTACACAGCAAGTTGGTCATGGGCAGTCTACCCTGAGGCCACACCTCTCCTATCTGCACACAGCCACACTGGCCCCTGCTTCCTGGGTGGCAGCCCATCTCCTCTCAGGACTCAGTGCTTCCCTGTCACACGCCGGCCCTGGTGGGACGCACCTGCATACTTTCACTCAGCTGCCCACTGCCAACCTCTGCTTGTCTACTTCCTGCTCCTCTCTTAGGGCTCCTGGAACCCTCCTGTGGTATTCTCTGCACTCAACTTTTTGGCTTGCTGCCCATTTTGTGGGCTCTAGCCACATCTGAGGACTCTCACCAGAGCAGTATTATCACACCATCACCTGATCACCTGAATATGTGTCTGTATTTTGATTTGGTTGTAATCTCTAGAAGTGAAGTACAAGTTTCATTGTACTTTAGGATAAAACAAACATGTGCTCAATAAATGCTTACAGAGGAAGGACTAAAAATTGCTCTCTGAATCAATGATCAGTATTCTTACCACTAAGAGAGATGGTACAACACCCCATGGGCAGGTCTTGCTTTGAACAGCATGCAGGACTGTGACAATGGTTGTGCGAGCTAAAACCTAGCACAACGATCTAATAATCAATGGGAAAATTACATTTGTTCTGTGATACCCAAAATTCTGTTGAAACATTAAAAACTTACTTATTATTGGTTATGAATGAACAAAAATGTTAAAGTATAACTAATATGTAATATATAATTTAAAACATCAGAAACATTTAAAATTAATGTGTTATATTTCTGAACTTATCAGTAGTATCTACTTTATTTTTTGTTGTAAAATTTACAGTATGAATCAAGCTTCTTTTCTATGCTCTGACAGATTTAACAGATTACCCTGCTCCTTTTTAAGTGTGAATCAACTTCTGACATTTTTTCCTTTCCACTGTCCACATCACGAAACATCTCTGAGGCTCTCAGCATTATTTCCTTTGGGACACCTCATGTTTTTCCTCACTCTTCCTCACCCATGTTGGTAAGCTCCCCTCCACCGAATTACTCTTGAGTCTCCAAGGGTGCAGACTCACATCCCCACAGTCAGCCATTCCTTCTGTCACTCTCCGCTTGTTGGATTTGCTTTTCACTTCCAGTGTTAGAGCTTTTTGATTTTTGATACACTTTCATCCTTACTGGCCAATCCCTTCCCTATCATCCATTTTTGTAAAACATCAGTAGGGTTTATCACTGGGCGATAAGGAGGCAGCACAACTGCATGTTTTGCTGTCTGCTGAGAGCTGGTAACAGATGCACAGTGACCGTCTCTGATGGTCTTGAAGGAAGCAGTGTGGCTGCTCATCTAGATCAACTGTCATTTATACAGTGCCCTGTGAATGAAAGAGCTGGAGGGAAACTGTGCTTTATGCAGCTGTGGTGAGTGCCTGTGGGAACTACAATCTTGTGTGTTGTTGCTAGGGTATAGCTGTTATGAACTGAACCACAGTGACTGAAACCTGTACCTACCAAAACCACATACATAGCATGGCCTGCCTGCAGTTCAAAGCAAAGTCTGGAGCCAGACTTCTGGATATAAATTGCAGCTCTGCTACTTACTATTCATATAACCTTATGTGGCTCAATTCATCTTCTGGGCTTTAGTTTTTTCATCAGTAAAAATGAAGATAATAGCACAAACCTTAAAGGGTTGTTTTGAGGACTAAATATTACCTAGATGGTTTATTTTTTGGGCAAGAAATTGCCCAAATTTCTTTTAAAAAAATTATCTTTTAACAAAACTAAAGAAATACCCATATATATTAGTATATAGTTATACATAAGGTAAAAAGCATTAGTAATAATCAAAGTGAACTAAATTACACTTGAACTCATTTATTCTTCTCTTCCTTTCTAAAATAAATGAAATTTTCAACAGAGTGGACTGAATTTTCCTGACTCTAATTCTGTGTGTTCACCGGTTCCGCAGTAGTGAAGTCTCAGGTAACTACAGACCCGCCTGGGCAAGCCTCTCTCAGGGCCAGAGCTGCATCCCCTCCGGCTTTGTTCCCAGGCTGGCTTAGCACAAGACTTGACAAAACCAGAGTTAAACAAACATTTGTCAAGTTGACCTCAATTAGGAAAAACATATCCTAGGATAGCAAACATCAATATTATATTGTTAAAGAATGTTTCTGAGAAAGGGGGAATTGTTATAAAGAATTATATTTTAGGAAAATTTTAATATCAAAAAGTCCTGACGAATGGTCTTATAAAGAAGTGACCATTTATATTAAGCTGAACTTTATCCAAAAAGAGCAAACTTCAATAGAAAGTTAATATGACGCTTTTCTGGAAAAAATTCATGGTTATAAAGGAATATATGGAAAAAGTCAATTTTTAATACCCCAAGTCCCAAAGGACAATTTCTCAAACTACTCCTTTAAAGAAAAAAAAAAATCACATTACCACACTACACTCTATGCTAAGCCTAACATATGAAGCAGACACTAGAATTTCCCAGACCTGAACAAGGATCTCTTTTATTGATACCATGATATACTTACTATGTCAACTGTTTCTATAGCCACCTTTAAAAATTACTGAAGTAACTGTGTTTTTCTGTACAGAGATCATAGTCTGATAATTTCTCTAGGGCAAATAACATTCTTGAGTAGAAACTATCCTTCCCTTCCAACACCTTAAACTGTGACTAAGCTAATACAGAAACAGCTTCAATAAGTATGAGTTGAATTCAGAATATCTTCATTTTAACAAAATTGGTGACTTTGTTCTCAAAGATAAAAACAAGGGAAAATCTCAAGGCAATTAAGTAATAATAATCAGAGGAAAAAAATTAAGTGCTGTTAAATTCCTAAGTTTAGAATGAAATCCAAGTACTCAAATTCTACTACCAAGAGAACACTTCTTTCTAGAAAATGCTTTCTTTTAGGGATTACTCAGATCTGTGAAAAGATATTCACATAAAGGCTCAGAACTTTCCTCCCATGTGACTAACTTAAGCTGGAAGTACAAAACTAGCTTCATATGGTAGCCCTACATTCATAGAATCTTTAAAGATCTGGTGTGAGGTTTCTTCATTTTTCCAATTATCCTTAACTCTACTTCAAGATGAAATTGTATGTTATATTTAAAAATAAGGAGATTCCTATGGGCAGTAATATCAAACATAAACTATAGGTGTGAAAAGAGGATGATTCATTTTTAAGCCACTAATATCATAGTAAGAATTAATTCATCTGATAAGTTTCTTCTAAATCAATAGAAGTAGCAGCTGGGACCTGGGATGTCAGAAAAAAGATAGACAAGGGAGGTGGAGAGGACTCAAAACTTTGCACATGTCCATTTTCCCTGGGCCTGTAATTTTTACAAAATATCTCAGATTTAGACACATTTTTAAATAGCCAGCTGCCTTAAATTTTTTTTTTTTTTTGGAAAAAGGCAAGCTATACACAAATAAATGACACCTAGGAACCTGTCATTCTCCTGGCGGAGGTTATTTGTATTAACACTGAGAGACACCTGACGACGGCTCCTCCAGGTCTCTGGTCAATGACAATCCTGCCTGCTGCTTCAGTGCTTTCCTAGCTTTTAAGATGCTGTTTATATGCTGGTTGGTTTTATGGTAGCAAACTTTATTTCTTAAGAAGTATATTGGATTGTTTTCAAATTATGATTTCTCATAAATAAAATGCAAGCAGAAAGAGAACATTCACTTTCAACGTTTCTATTCCCCTTTGTGTTCATTAAATCATTACTATTTAGAAATAAATACTACAATGCAACTTACTGCCTTGTCCCGTGATATCAGGTCCAAGAACTATTTTAAAGCATGTTGTAAAGTCCATAAATAGTTCTGGGTAGTAGGACAAAACTTACTGTTCAGAACATTCTCCAGTTTCTGTGTCATGGATCCTTCTACTTTTTCTGTTCCATCTGCTTCTAGTTTTTGATGGATGGCTAGAAAACAAAAAATCTAGTTAAAATGTAGGCCATATTAGGGTGGAGATACATTACATCAAAATGACATTTTTAAACAGCTTTTTAAAATGGTCATATTATTTTCACTGCTGAAAAGGAACAAAAACATGCTACCCTGTACAAGGTACCCAGCAGACACCAGTCTAAGTTACTCAGTTTAACACCATTAAAACAGTACCTAACAGCCAGCCAGGCACAGTGGCACACGCCTGTAATCCCAGCACTTTGAGAGGCAGATCACAAAGTCAAGAGAATGAGACTATCCTGGCTAACAGGGTAAACCCCGTCTCTACTAAAAATACAAAAATGAGCTAGGCATGGTGGCACGCACCTGTAGTCCCAGCAAGTTGGGAGGCTGAGGCGGGAGAAAAACTTGAACTCGGGAGGCGGAGGTTGCAGTGCGTCAAGATCGTGCCACTGCACTCTAGCCTGGCAACAGAGCAAGACTCCGTATCAAAAAAAAAAAAAAAAACGTACCTAACACACATAATCATCTGTCAAGACTGAGTGGTAAAAACAGTTGAACCGAAAAAGAGAAAGGAGAACTGAGGCATCCTGGGTCTCCTTACCACTGGTTGAAATTGGATATCTCCTTACCACTGGAGATATCCAATCTGAAAATCCCAAATGCTCCAAAATCTGAAGCACCCACATGACATTCAAAGGAAATGTTCATTAGAGCACGTCAGATTTCAGATGTTCAGATTTGGGATGCTCAACCAGTAACTATGCAATGCAAATATTTAAAAATCTGCAGAAGTCTGAAGTCTGAAACATTGCTGGGTCCCAAGCATTTCAGATAATTGGTCAGAAAATTCTGAGTAAATCTGGTATTCAAATGCACTATGAATAAATCCTCAATGCCTGCTAACGTCTATCTCTCTGCTCCTTTTAATTAGTTAATTATGATCTTGTTATTTTTATCTTTTTTTTTCTTTCAGTAAGCCACTTCAAATTTTCTTTGAAATTCTAAAATAAACAGACTGCTCCTCTATCAAAGAAACACATTCAGAGAAAGAAAAAGGAATATATTTGGGGGAAAAAACCTAGCTACTGTAGTTTGTCTTGGTTGGCTCAGAGTGAAGAGAAAGTAATTTCTGTAATGTTTCAAAATGCATTGTGTGGTAACAGTGACATAAAATGTTTCTATATACCAAAGCTGAAACTTGGGTTCAACTTACTAAACGAAATGGAAAGGAACATCCTTCCCTAGTAAGAAAAGGAGATACACTATGCCTAAGTATTACAGAGATCAACTGGAAAGACTTCTATGCTATACGTGAGCAGGTCTGCTCTCCCTCCTTGTTTAAATGCTGCTGTGGTGTTCTGACAGTCCTGGTGGAGAGGGATGCCTGGCACACGCTGCAGCTTCACTGAGCAGGCACTGTGCTGAGATGTCACACCCTACAGTAGCCCTGCTCCACATGTTCCTTTCCAAGTCAAAATTAGCATGAAAGGAAATCATGCAGCCACAGTTTCTAATGCTGACAAAACCCATCACTGATGAGCACGTCAAGATGAGGTGACCTTGGTCCCCCAGCTCAGTTTACAGCCCTTTTTGCAACAGAGCAATTACCTCCACCCATCTCCACCAGGGCAGCACCACTGTCAAGCTGTCAGCCAAGCATGAGGACTGAGAGACACTGGGATCTGATAAAGGCAATCCTATTTTCCAGAAAATTAAACCAAATAACCCAAGGTCTGGTTCACTTGACCTTTTATTTTCTCTGAAAACATTTTTGAGTAGAATAACTCAATAAGCAACTTGGTACATGATCATAGGTTTGTTATTGTTTCTAATCTATTAAAACTTAAATATGTGAAGCAGTTGAACATTACAAGTTTGTATCTGAGAAACAAAAAACGTATGTCTAATAGTACTTCTTAAAGAAAAATCAAGGTTATAGAAAGATTGCCTATTAGTTCACTACAATTATTTGATCATTTTAATGCTCAAATAAAATGTAGATGTCAAATTTGCAATTTCAATAAAAAATGTGTAATTACCCATCCAAGCATTTATGTAAATGCCATTGTTTAATGGGGCACCAAGGAATGATATTTGCATAGGGCATTATCTAAAGGATGCAGTGTTGGGCATAGAAGCATATAAATGCTCTAATCATTCTATGTTAATGCTAGCCTATGCAAAACAGGAATATTCAAGCCAGATCACAGATGAGCAAACTATTGCTATGAGGAACCAAACAGTAAATATTTAGGCTTTGTGGGTCACATACGGACTTTATCACATATTCTTCTTCTTTTGTTGTTTTTAGAAACCCTGAGAAAACATAGTCATGCTTAGCTCCTGGCCTGTAGGAAGGCTGTGGCCTAATCTGGCTCACAGGCTGACCTCTGAGGAGGGTTATATTTACTAAAGCAGGAGAAAAGGAAGGGTTTGTGTAAGATGCATGAGTATTTTAAGTTGATAAAGAGCCCTTCAAACATTTAGTTTCTATTTCTTATTTTACCAAACTTTTGTCAGAATAGATAAATCATATATAAATTATATTTAAATTGGCTAAGGAATCTGTGGCTCCTTTTCTTCCCAAATTATACTGAAGAAAATCAATAAATAATAATTGCAACTATTACACAGAAGACTTACAGGAATGATTCTCACTTAGATAACTGAGTCCCATAAAATGATACCTACCTGAATTATCTTCATACATCAATAGACACTAATGACAGAATGTGTCAAAAAATCAATTATGGCTCAAGCCACCCATAATAAGTAGCAGTAATAAAAGGAACAGGGGAAAGAAGACAAATAAGACAAACAGTGCAGGGAGCAACATGTGTAATTTATTCTGCTTGGGCTTTTTACTCTAGTATACCATAAACAGTATTCATTCATACAGTTTTGACCCACAGTTGTTCTTGAAAGGAGCAAGTGATAAAGTCTATGCCACTAAAAACAAGAGACTGTACATGTCACTAAATGCACAAGCTCAAGGGGCATTCAGAGAAATCGCTACAAAGGAGGTGCTCAGAGGCACTGGGGGGCTCACAAAGGCCTTTCACACTACAAGGAGCTGCACAAACCTCACCACCAACCAGGAGGACCGGTGTGAGCAGTATCTGCTAACAACCCACAGGTCACTACCACTTCAAGAGAACAGAAGGGAATGATAGAGGAAAGGCCATGGAAAAATGAAGTCTGGTGCTAGAAACATTTTTGCAGAATAAAGAAAGAAAAATGTACCAAAAATACCAAGGTTACTATTGGCAGGTGTTATGCCAGACACACTTCTTATCAAGTTCTAATGAAAATACCTGTGGGGACACACAGGAATAAACAAAACTGACAATGGCATAAAAACGTAATGACGAATAAAGGCTACTAATGGCATATGGGGTTGAGATGGACTGAAAAAAAGCAGACTTGGACTGGGTATGAAACAGTCCACTGGATGGAAGTGAAGAATGCAGATGATGCTTTAAAAAAAAAAAAGAAAGAAAGAAAGAAAGAAAGAAAGAAAGAAAGAAAGAAAGAAAGAAAGAAAGAAA